>BHFT01010207.1:0-14486 GCA_004320025.1 Laticauda laticaudata
AATGAACCAATCCACTACTGGCCTTTCTGGCCAATCAGGTTATACCACTTGGACTCTACTAAGTTATACAGAACACCATAAAAACATTGGATCAGGCTAGAGATCCATTCTGTATCATAGGATTCACAAATCCATTTACAAAGCCCCAAAGCATGACATGAGAGCAATACCTTTTTTCAAAAAATAACTCAAGCTTGGTGCAAGCTTAGAATCAATATCATCCACTTGTTCATTTACATACATACTTATTTAGTACCATAGTCAAAGCAAATTATAATAGGGATTCTGCTCTGGAATTATGTATTATGAATATAATTTACATTTTACCTTAGCCAAGTAAGGAAGCAGTTAAAGACGTATTGTAAATAATTAAAATATGATTAAATGCTGAGCTTCTTCTAAATTAACCATGTGATACAGCCAAAGAACAACAAAAGATTGTTTCCTATTTTCAAAATCATTGTTTACAATTCTCCATAATTTATATTTTGATGAAAGAGAAGTAATATATACTTCTCCCTGTCAGAGAAATGCAGCCAGAAAACTTATTCTTGGTGAAAAAAAATTTTTTTAGATGCTATGAGTGAATTTAAAATAATTTGAATTCTTTCTATAAAAATGCAGAAATGAAACTAATAGAATTCATTTTCACTTCATGGGCAGGAATCCCAAAAAAATTGTACTTAGCAGAAGCTAAGGTTTATTATAACACAAGACTGTATTTTCTGCTCTTAACAGACATGTCCATTATTTCTTCTTAAGATATATATAAGGAAGAAGGAGAAAAATTAAAATGGAAGAAATTTTCTTTGCTTGGCCCTTCTTTTAATAGTAATTTCTTATATCATCAAGTAAATGATAACATATTTGCTTTCTACAAAAATAAAAAGTCATGGGTGAAAGTAATTTATACTCTTATGCTACATACTTAGAGTACTTGCAGTGTACATGAGGCTGATTTTGAAGATGACTTGGTCAGTTAGGAGTAATACAAAATATACAGCAACCAGAGTGCTGCCAAGTAGATCCAGCCATTAAAAAATAACATGATTTGTTTGTTGCAGGTTGGTTGCCAGATCCATTTCAAAATGTTGGTTTTTAATTTTAACTGATCAAGTTCTATATATTTCTATACATCAGGCACCACCTAATTCACAATCTGTCTATCTGTCCAACAGAAATGTCCACAGAGTATAGTTTAAACAGTCAAGATAGTTATCTTGGTAGTGCAATGGTGGACAGGCCTTTTATATATAAAAGCCAGGCAGTGCTTTCATTCCACCACCATGGATGTCACCAGATCTTTGACCACATGACGAGGTCTGCTGTCTAGTTTAGTAGCCAAGGTCTTCTTCAAGTACCACATGAAGTGAGGAGGATGTGGACCAATATTCTTCAAATGTGACCCTAATTCTATGGAACAAACTGCTATTGGGTATAGTTTGATTTTTTTTGAAGTAGATTTTAATGACTTTAAGGCCTAACTGAAAGGGAGGACAGGCATCTTTTTTTAAAAAATGTCAATATTCATATAGCATGGTTAATGTCACAGTTACAAGATCTGATATTCCTGAACCCTACTCAGAATCATGAGGTTGAGGTCTAGAAAATAAACAAATAATTGCAAGGATGATAATTTTTAGTAGAAAACAAACTTTCCTTAATTTAAATGTATATTTCAGTGTTGCTGTCATAAAATTTTGACATCACCCTTATTTTAGGTATAATAGGTTACTGAAATAAGTTACTGAAAGCAATTCATTATTATTATTGGTTGCAATCCAACAATGTCATTGCTCCTATGAGATCTAGATGAGCAACTTCACTGAGAAGAGCTTTTGTGCTTCTGTTAGATATGGATAAAAGCCTCTTCTAGCACTTCCACTAGTTGTTTGGAGAAATCAGGAGTACTTTTGTTCATGTGCATATTCCTCTATACTGTAAGAAATATTGTACAAGCAAAGAGGTCAAGGAAATGAGAAGTAACGCTGCTACATTATTTTTAGAAGGGGGAGGTTTTGTTGGATGACTCCATAAGTCATTTTAAAGTTTTGCTTTAAAAAAAGGAAAAACGGTGGCTATGTCAACACTCTAATGAGATTTCATTAGTAAAGTAGCATGAGAAAGCGATATGAGTCTGGCTCCCAGCTTCAACTAGTGTTATCAGTGTTCTCATTTGCAAAATCTCCAAAATAAACAAGCAAAAGTACAAACATACACACCAGAACTTAATGAAAAAGCAATTTATCAAGTTATTTTTTTTCAGGAACTGATAGTACAGACTTGTTTTGAAATAATCTGTCTGATAAAGAGAATTGTATAATTTAAAGTCATTATTAGAATTGCATTTTGGGGGAAAACTTCAATGCAACAGTTAGGTCAATAGCATCCCTAAGGAATATTCCAGTATTATAGGACTCAGGAAAGCCAACTTTAAAGAAATCTTATTTTTGCCTTAGTGAAATACATACACTCAAAGAAATGTGATAGAGACAGTAAATTGTGCTTTTGGGCACATCATTACGGTGGCATCAGGTGACATATTGCAACTTTATTCTTTACTAAACCGAATATGGGAATAGCCAGTTTGTGATGCATCTGGCCATGAGTTTGACAGCCCTGTTTTAGGCTAAAGCCATTCTAATAATTTACAGGTTATTAATCTGTTAATAGTTGTAGAAGTAAGAGACCTAGTAAGAATAGTATTTGGTAGAAACAGAGATTTGCCTATGCAGTTCAAATTATTGTCCAAGAAGAAATTTAAAGCATTTTTAATTTATTCATTTCTCCACACAATTTAAAGCTCCATTTGTCAAGTCATTCTTTAAAATAATATAATGCTAACAAGAAAACACTGAATTTAAAATGTGTTAATTGTAACATTTATCCTTGATGCTTTTCAGAAATAATATATTTCTCTTCCTGACCATGTATTGATAAAGCTAGTTCTCATTTAAGGCTTGATTCAGTAGTCTTTTAGCACAGAGCTGAATGCTAAATCATCAACTTTACCATCTTGTCCGCTATAGTCATAATTATATGGTAGATCTTGGTTATTCAGGTTTTTTCCTGCGTAAAATTGGAAGTATTTTGCTGACGTTTCAACAAAATCTCATTCATCATCTTCAGGCTTGTGTCTTCACTTAGACCACTTCCATTTAAACCAATAGTCAGTTCCATAGGCTCACCTTTACAAAACCTAACCAAATTTCTCGCCAAACAACTGCAGCCTTATGCAGAATCCATCAACGTACACGTAAGAAACTCATTACAGTTTCTTGAGATCATAAAGAAACAAAACTTACAGACCAGCAACCCACTAATGAGCTACGATGTCACATCCCTCTTCACCCAAGTGCCTATAAAAGAAGCCTTGACAGCCATCCAAAACAAATACAACCCCCCCAAGCACATCCTAGATCTGACCAAACCACTGCCTTATCGCAATTACATACTTCACCTACAATGGAACAAAAAATACAAACAAATAGAAGGAGCACCCATGGGATTCACCCTTCCCTGTCCATCCGCAAACCTCTACAATGGAACACTTTGAAACAGCAAGCTCTAAGAAAAATATGATCACAAACCCAAACTCTGGCTCAGATACGTAGACGACACCTTCATAATCTGAAAAGTGGAAAGGGGAAAGGAAAAGCTTTCCTCACAACCCTCAACAGCCTAGCAATCCCAAAATACAAATTCACTATGGAACAGAAGCTTAACAATCAACTTACCTTCCTAGATGTTTTAGGATACAAAAAATCCAATGGCTTTTTTTCTTCCCTAGGAACAACACCATCTAACCAGAAGAAAACACATTACAAACCTCTATCTACATGCACTCTCACACCACCTAACCCAGCACAGATCAATTCGTGTAGGCCAAGACAACTCAATCTCCAAACAAAGATGCTTAGCTGACGAACAACACCTAAAAAACCGACTGGCATATTCTCACTAATGTACTAACAGCCAATTGGATTCCCAAAGAAAAGAAGATTACCACCTAATCCAAAAGAAACCCCAACCAAAATCCAGACAAGAGAACAAGAGTAACGACAAAGCCCTCCTCCCATATATTAAAAGGCACTACAGACAAAATCAGCAGAATGCCTCCAAAAAACACAACATTAAGACAAGCATTCTGCACAACAGAAAAATATCCCATCCTAAGAAACCCTAAAGACAGAATTGAGTTCAGAAAAAACCAAAGGAGTAATACGAAATCCCCATGACTGCCTGTACCGCCACATACATTCGGACAAACCAGCCGAAGATTAGTGCATGCATTGAAGATACAAAGAACTTCAATCAAAAAAGAAGAACCAACCTCCTTCCTGGTTCAAACACCTCAAAGCCACAGGACATGAGATTGACTTTAAAAATACCAGAACAATCGACAAAACTGAACACTTCAACCACAGAATAATCAGAGAAAGCCATAGAGATAGAAAAATGTCCATACAGCAAATGAATAATGAGATGATACCTCCCGCCTACCAGCCCATTTGGAAACCTGCCCTCATTAACAAATGAATACCTAACATGAAAAATGACACCAGACCCACACCCACGAGGGCCACACAAGATGCTACCACCACAGCCAAGACCCCACCTGAACAGAACACAACCCCAACCAATCAGATCAGATCCAGGCCCCCAACCAATGAGAACACACCCCCACCAAATCAGAACACAGCCAAGCCCCCACCCAGTCAAGTCGCACCCCCACTGGCAGTTAAAAGGAAGAAGTAGCTTCAAGCTCACATTACTCCAAGAAGCACAAAGCCAAAGACACAAGCCTGAAGATGATGAATGAGATTTCGTCAAAACGTCGCCAAAATACTTCCAATTTTACATGGGAAAAACCTGAATAACCAAAGATCCACATACAAATACCTGCGAAACCTCAGAAAACAAAAATTATATAGTATTATATTCTGCATCAATTTCTAAAACTCCTAAATTCATGATATTTTTGTAAAAATCCAGACTTCTAGAGATGCTAGTTTCAAAAAATTTTCACTTGGAAATACGCTATTTGCTTTCTAGAGCTTATCATTTTTGTTGTGTGTTCAATTAGCAACTGCAGCTTATGTCTTGGACTTTGAAACATCAGGTGTCAGCATTCCAGCAAATCTCCATTTCAACCAATAACTCCGCGACAGACATCACTCAGAAGTTCTCTTTCATTTGGATAGTAACTGGCACAACTGGGGGAATCCCAAATCTGAAAATTCCAGGCTTCCTTGCAATAATCCAAACTGTAAATCCAACCCCCTACACCCATCATTACATCACATGCCCCAATCATCATCCATCCCAACTGAAGACCTCCCCTCATATATGCGTACAACAGCATGATCTTGAACTACAAAAAGAATATTATTTTGTCTAACTACATTTACCCCAAGAATTTCCACCCTTCCACTTTCCCAGGCCCAAAATGTGGCAGCGTGGGAGCATCTGGTTTCAATATGGCTTCCAAAGTTGACATAAGGTTTTATACTGTTGGAGTAAAACTTTTAAAAAACTAAAGAAACTTTTAATGAAAAAACAGAAAATCTGGGCTCTACGTACAGGAACAATTTTCTTTTTCTACATGTGATCTAATAGAACAGGAACAAGAAGAAAAGGTAAAAATTTATCAAGATATTTGGAAGCCTTTATAACTGGCTATTTATACTTTATAGTTGAGATATTGAACTATGTCAGCAATTCTATTGGTCTAGAAAGTTGAAGAAACATATATTTAGTCTTTTGAACTTAAATGATGAATTGCTTTTTTTCTTCTGAACCAAGTCTGTTTGTGGTTCCATCTTTTCTCAGGATACAAGATTCTTACCATTATTTTAACAAATTAGGATTTGCTTCCCTCTTTTATTATAATGCTCACTGCCCTCAATAATGAACTTTACATTCAGCTAACCCTAAATCAGCTGAGTATTATGTTTCACATTCTTTATTTGCTGAACTGTCATTTGTATTTTTTTTAAATGAGTACTAAAAATACTATAGCATTTTACATGCAAAAGCAGGAATGACTTTTTGATTTTATAACCCCTGTGGTTACATGTAGCTTTGTTGTACCAAACAACTGCCCACGTTTTCATGAACTATAGAAGATTTAGATTTAAGCTATATTGAAATGATATTTCAAAATAAACATGCACAAGATTGCAACATTAGTACTGAACTATGAACTTATAAATCAGTGCTGCGTTTAAATTACGTTCCATGTAAAACTAACTGCAGAGAAACAGTTTTTAAAGAATTTATTAGGTTAGGAAGATTCCCAAAGCTATCAATAGCTTATATGAAGAGTATTTGTTTTAGTTGTTATGTCTTAAATTTGTTTTTCATATATGTTATTGTCACAAAGAATCACAAGGCATAGGCAGCATACAATTGTAAATAAATATTATTTTACTTATCATTATTTATAATAATATGGGAAACAACACATTATACAATTTTATTGTATTTCTGCATTCTGGTGCCTTTTATTATTTTTTTACATTTATTTTCCACTTAACAGATAACAGATAATCAGGGTTGGAAGGGACCTTATAGGTCATCTAGTCCACCCCCCCACCTAAGCGGGAGACCCTACACCATTTCTAACAAATGGCAATCCAATCTCTTCTTGAAAGTCTCAAGTGATGGCGCTCCCACAACTTCCGAGGGAAAGCTGTTATTATTTATTTCCAGGTTAAATCTGTCCTTGTTCACTTTCCATCCCTTTATTTATTATTTTTGTTAGATTTATAAAGCCAATGCTGTAAAACAATGCTTGTGTTACTTAGTTACAAGCTGATTATAAGGGGATTTATTTTCACATATTGGCATTGATTTAATAGGAAAATTCAGCAGAAACCATGCACCGAGCAGTATTTACTCCCCAAATCTGACACTGTTCCTGAAGTATCATTTTCCTCTAGTACTGCAGTCACAGTACTTGGCAAGCTTAGTTTGTGAAATTCTCAAATGTGAGCAACTGTGAATGATAAGAGCATGTGTTGGATGTCACACCTGTATTTTGTTCACTAATGGAAACAGCTGAGAAAATGAAATATTACTTTTCATAAATGTTATTGGGAAGGAAGTTGTTTTGGCTCAAAAATATAATCATTAATTCTGGTACATTTAACACAGCTGGTTTGAACAAGCCAGCAATTCCAAATGACCTTGTAACTGTGATATCTAAACACATTTTGAAACATATGGTATCTATCACCATTGAAATGTCAACAGAAAGTTTCCATTAGTGTCATTCCTGGAGATAGGGTTAGGACAACCTCACAGCAATAATTTAAATAGAAATGAGTATATATTTTATAAAGTGTTTAAGATAAGTTTTTATTTATTTAGAATTGTTATAAATTCATTGCAAATATACTTTTCTCCACTAATAAATACAATAACTACAGAGGTATAAAATGTAAAACTGCAAAGAAAAGACAAAGAACATTTGGTAGTGGAATGGTGAGTTTGATTATCAGGTTCATTTTGTTCCATTATGAACAAGAATCTTTTTGTTACCCACTCTCTCCAATTTGCACTCTAGCTATATTATAATGGAAGAAGGATTTCATGTTCCTGAGAAAATGCCAATTATGTTTCTCAAAGGTGAAACAGAAGGCTCAGTTTGGATACTAATGTTTGTGGCTTCCCTAAATGTCCATCCCAACAGCAGAAAATAATGGATAACACAATCAAACAGATACTATATGGACTACTGCTCGAATCAAATTTTATACAGCCCTAAGGACAGATGCAAACAAAAATATTTAATAAAATCAGTATTACATTTCTATACATATGTATAACAAAAAAGTAAGTGTAATAGGATCCTAAAATAATTAAGGACAAAGATACTAAAATAAATCCAAAGAAAACACTATTATAAGAAGTTACAAATCTAATTAATGATGTGGGCATTTCATACAATTGTTAGCATGAAACTGGGGTGACTTGAGAAGTTATTTTTGAGTCCTTGTTCAAAAGAAGTAACATTAAATCGAAATTCCACTCCCCATCTGCAAATTGTATGTATAAAGGTCTGATTATACTGTCCTTTTATTTAGGAAACAGCATAATAGCAAATGATTTATTATTTCTGTCTAAATACTATCACCATATGGATATAGCAAAATTGCAAAGGAGTACTCTTAAAACAGGGGTGTCAAACTTGCGTCATCATTGCATTGTTGTGTGACGTATCGGGACTTTTTCCCTCTTCACTAAACTGGGCATGGGCATGGCCAGGTTGTGATGCATCCAGCCCATGGGCCAGGAATTTGACAGCCCTGACTTAAAACATCCAGCAAGCATGGTGGGCAAATTAGCCAACCTAAAGTAAAAGCCCTAAAATTTTTTAAAATTGGTAGAGTGAATAAATAGAAGGCTCTTTGGAAACAAATGAAAAATATTGGATTGTGACACATAGTTAAGCTTGTTTGGAGATCACTGTCCCAAATTCATTGCTTAAGGGAAGGTCTAGTGTTATTAACATCTAGAAAGCACACACTCTCTCTGTCTCTTTCTCTCTCACACACACATCAAACTAGATTTTTATTTATAATGAAATTGTGATTATTTCAAAGTAAATGTGCATGTGCATTACATTAGGAAAAAACGATTTTCTTCCTTTGATGTTAATATCTGTGGTGTGAGACTTTATATGATATAAAAAACAAATTGTCTTTTGTTATGTTTATTTTTTAAAAAGTCCTTTACATTGTAAAATGGAGGAAGGACCAAGTTTATCGCTTGTTTCATGACCAAAGTAATGCAACATGGTTGTTATCTAAACCGCTAAGTACTGTAGTTTAGATGAATGTAAAACCTGCTACATCCTGTCCCTCAAACCTGCCTCTGAAATTGATATTATTATTAGGTGCAAAGGAGAAGGAGCACTTGTCCAAGTAACCACCTTTTTTTTTCATTTAAAGCTAAACATTCTAAGATTGAAAAGAGAGGAAATACAAAAATGCTGGGGAAGAATAATCAACATTTCTGCCAGTGTTATGGTTCAAATATCCCAGTTGCCCCTTTTTCTGTAGCTGTTTTAAACACAAAATCTTACTGTCTCTGAAATATAAATTAAAATAAAAATCTCAGTGATGTTCACACAATAGAGAAATGTACAAAATGTAAACAATTATTTGTACTGCAAATGTGACTTGAGCAAAAGCCATTTTACACCTTGAGGACAAACACCAAGGCTAAGGAACAGTTAAACCCAGTGATTTTTGTGCCAAGCTATTTGTTGGACTGTGTCACAACTTTAAATACGATAGACTTAAAATAGTGAAGTGGCTTGTAGATTGAGTGTGTTTATAACTACAGGCATCCCTCCCTATATTGGCAGTCATCCATAACTTGCCCTGAGTCACTCAAGTTTTTCAAAGGCTCATAAAGACTCTTGCTAGCTACTTGGTCAGAGGTACTCAAAGTTCTGTTTCATTTATGGTTTACTAGTTTCCACCTCTTGCTCCAAAATGTGATAAGAGCTTCTATAATGCATGTCAAAGCCTGAGGAAATGAAAAACAAGATTTTCCTGCTGCATACCTGACTGGTGAACAGGAAGGTGGGAGACACTTTCCCCATCTTACCCCTGCAACATAGCATAAATGTGGAATGTTCCTTTAATGCCAATAGTTGAATAAATTCTTCCCAAGTGTTAGCATAGCATAGTAAATTTTTTACAACTTATTTGTCCTTTTATGGAGTGCCTATTCGACCTTTCATTTCTTATCTTTCAGTATATTACTATATATAAATATCTCATTTCAAATGGAGCAAAGGTTTGTGTATTTTTGATAAAACAGAATCATATGGCTCAATTTGCAGAAAAAATGTGGGAGCGCCATCACTTGAGACTTTCAAGAAGAGATTGGACTGCCATTTGCCAGAAATGGTGTAGGGTCTACAGCTTGGGTAGGGGGTTGGACTAGATGACCTACAAGGTCCGTTCCAACTCTGTTCATCTATTATCTGTTACATGTTAAAATCAAGAGGAAAAAAACCATTAAATGTCTTTGTATTTTTGCTTTTTAAACTTTTATTCACAGTTTATGTGAAGCACTCTTTAAGATAAGCACTAGAATTCAGTGTAATAATAAGTATTTTCTTTTTTCCAGTTGCTATATGGTACCATCTGTTCTAACAAGGAATCCTACTCTTGAGAAGCTGTTGAAGATTTCTCCTTACCCTTGAGAAAATTAGGGGGGGAAATGTTTCTCCAGTTTTCTTCCCCACAAATTGAAAAAACATTTGAATGAACATTTGTGCCTATCAACTATCAGTTAATTTTACAGATAAGCAACTGAACTTAACAACTTATTCTGGCCCTGATATAAGTTCCCAAGCTTCAACTTGTGATACATCTGAAGTATTCTTTCCCAAGTGCAATTCAAACAGAGAAAGTTGAGAAGCAGCAGAACTCTGTTGGGCTGTTCAAACTGGCAAGGAGATGAAACAAAGTTTTCCTTGAGTGCAGATAAAAAGCACAGTAAATGTTGATGTTGATTAAATTTCTGCTGATACATTAAATAGAAGAAGGAAAATTAGTATGTTTTGCCATGTTATGATTTCACAAGCAAAGGGCAAGTGAATCATCTAATCTGAGTCATTTACAGAAACTAGAACTGCCAGATTTTACTTGATCAGGATAGGCTGTTCAGTCTTAGTTGCTGCTGACATAATAAACATTAAAAGAAACTTGGTTAAGTCTTCGGTGCCTGGGCCTGTTTTTGCTGCCTTCCACAAATGTACTGATTCACACATGAGCCTAACAGTAGGGGATTTTATAAATGCAGAATTAGCCCAAAGGCACAACCTGAGACCTGCATGTAATCCTTGTTTTTTAAAATGCTTTTTTGAGTTCTTAATCTAACCTACAATCCCAAATAGATTTCTAAATTCACACAAGGTTGACTGGGAGCTGCCACTTAGTTGATTTTTAATGTGGAGAATGAAGTATATTGGACAATTAGTATATAATCACATTCATTATATTCCACTTTAAATAAAATGAAATAAGTTTTATCTATCACCTTTTCAGATGTAACTAGGCCTCCTCCAGTGAGTCATAGAGATATAATGCATAAACCCACTTCTTATGGCTAAGCAGCTAGAAATTCATCATGTGCAATGCTAGAGATCACTGTAACTACACAGCCAAAAAGGCATTAAGAGTTGTTAACCTAATCTTATGTAGCTTTTTCTCTGGTAATATTACACTAATAACAAGACCAAACAAAACATTTGCTAGACCAATGCTCGAATACAGCTCATCAGTCTGGCACCCACATTACAGTTGAGAAAGTCCAGAAATATTTCACAAGAAGAGTTCTCCACTCCACTCCTCGTTGCAGAATACCTTATGCCACCAGACTCGAAATTCTAGATCTAGAAAACCTAGAACTACGCCCCCTTCGGTCCAGTCTAAGTATGGTATATAAAACCATACATTGCAATGTCCTACCTGTCAATGAATACTTTAGCTTCAACCATAAGAACACAAGAGCAAACAATAGATACAAACTCAAGGTTAATCATGCCAAACTTGATTGCAGGAAATATGACTTCAGCAACAGAGTGGTCAATATCTGGAATACTCTACCTGACTCTGTGGTTTTTTCCCCAAAGCCCAAAAACTTTAACCTTAGACTATTAAACTCACCTCTTTCCGAAGAGGTCTGTGGGGGGGCATAAGCACACCAATGTGCCTATCGTCCCTGTCCTATTGTTTCTTTTATTTTTTTTAATTTTTCTTATATGTATCCATGTATTTATAACTATGTTTTTTTACTTATACCTATTATCTTGCAAGCAATTGACAAAAATAAATAAAATAATAAACAAATAAATAAATAAAGCAGCCTTAGAAAATCTTGGTAGACTGATTTGCAGATATCATTTCAACATCCAGGATGGGATTCTACTGATTCGGCCCTGTTCGAGTGAACCATAGCTCCGAAGATCATCTGGGAGTGAACCAGTTCACTCCAATAATCTGCTGTTGGGCCCACCTGGGCTCCCATACTGACCTTTTGAAGGGCAGCTGCTTTGCGCGGCACAGCAGATTGCCACGCGTCAGGTGTTGAAGATACAGGGAGAGTGCAGGATTACAGGAGCTGAGTAAGAAAAACTCTGTGTGCATTTGGCACGTGCATGCATGTAAATTGTGTGCATGCACGCAAAGCACATCCACCAAGCCACGCCCACCGAACTGGTGGTAACCACTTTGAAACCCATCACTGTTCAACATTCCTTAAGTTAACATGGAAAGCATGTTTAAATGTTACTATTATGTAAATAGAACAATATTTGTCCTTGAATGTGAGGTGAATCCCAGTCAACATCCTGTTAAGCAAGGCAATGTGTTTTTATTGAAGTCAATTATGCAGAAAGCTTTGTATGAGCAATGGTTTTTCTGTTGATTATAACCTCCTTTTCACCTACAGATCACAATGTATACATTTCTGTATATAACCCCACTGTGACCTTAGTATTCTTTTGCGACAGTTTTATTCTTTGACCATGTTGTAACAAAGCATTTTTACCAACCTATCTAATTACATACTGTTGAGATTAGACCTTAATTTCCATTAATATTAGTTGATAGTCAACAATTTAAAAAACACCTCTGTGAATGATTAATTAGTCCTTAACATAGGTGGGGCATATTTTCACTCGAAAGCTTCTATTTTGGAAATATAAATCATCTTGACATATTCAATCTTTTGTGACAATTTGTGTGAACACTAAAATGTGGTTTTCCAGTATGCTTGCTGGAAAAAAACTAGCCTGGTTTAAAGAGATACTGTTATGTTCCCTGTCTAAAAGTAGGGGAATAGTTTTGTCCACACTAAAGCCTGCAGGAAGGGGGAAAAAATCAGTGTGGAAAAGGATATCCTTGGTGCTATGATCTCTTTGAAGTTTGGAGAACTGCAGAAAAAGACCTATTTTCCCTTGCTTCCTTGTCAAACAGGCAATAGACATAGGGTGGAAGTAGAATCCAGTTGCCCCCCTTTTGTATTCATTACCTTTCTTTTCATGGTCCAAAATGGGGTTGTTTCTTTTGATCTTATAGAATTGGATAAATGGCAGTAAAGGGGCCACGATCTTTCCTTCTCTATCTGCTCTTTTTCTTTTAATTGTGGATGGCAAGGAAAAGAAGGAGGGGGAAGCAGAAAGACAGGTAACTCCAAATGACCATCAGAATTAGTTTTCTTGTTTTCTTTTTCTGTAGTCCATCTCCGGTAGGCCAACCTTCCATTTATTTCTTAGAAAAACAAAAAACTCTAATTTGCAATGTTTAACACTGATTATATAGACTCACAATTTTACCAAATTGCTTGTCTGAAAAAAAATAGCAATAGCACTTAGACTTATATACTGCTTTGTAGTGCTTTACAGCCCTATCTAAGTGGTTTACAGAGTCAGCATATTGCCCCCAACAATCTGGGTCCTCATTTTACTGACCTTGGAAGGATGGAAGGTTGAGTCAACCTTGANATATTGCCCCCAACAATCTGGGTCCTCATTTTACTGACCTTGGAAGGATGGAAGGTTGAGTCAACCTTGAGCTGGTCAGGATCGAACTGTTGAACCATTGGCAATCTGTCGTCTTCAGTTAGCAGAATTAGCCTGCAATGCTAATCTGTAGTCTTCAATGAGCAGAATTAGCCTGCAATGCTGCATTCTAACCACTGTGCCACCATGCAGTTATACACTTCTTGCCTGTTGCCTTGTTAGAGAAACTAAGTGACATAAAATTAATGAAAAAAATGGACAACTTTTTTTTACACTGGCATCCCTTGATTGCTGTTTTCAATTCGCATATAGATATAAAAAGACACTTCTAAATAATATTTTTATATATGGATTGTATTGAAATTCCTTATAATTTTCTTTTCTAAGATTTAGTTTTTGTCTTCTGTAATATAGTTTAGAAATGCTTTTAAAACAATTTTATTGAAAATTAGTGACTTCCGGTTTGCAGGTCTTCGGCGACAGGCAGGAATCCGCGATCGTGCATGGTTTCTGCCTGGGCTCGCCGCTGGAGTGCCCCGAGCCAGCTGGCTTCGGGGCTAAGCCACCCCATAGAGGTGGCGAAGATGGAGGAGCAACAGCAGGGTTGAGGGGAGCCGCATCTCTCCTCCTCAGCTGGTTAAATTCCCTTTCCCAAAGGCAGTAAGAGTGGCAGTCAGAAATGGCCACCTCAAAGAAGCACTCAGCTGGAAGAGAAAGTGCAGGAGGAAGTTAAGAAGTGAAAGTTTTAGCTGACCGGGACAAAAAGTAACAACCAAGGTATCCTGGAATTTAAATTTTACAAAAGATACATCGCTCCCAAAGAAGAGTCGGAAGCAGCAAATGAAAGTGAAAAGGGAAAGTTTTTTTTCTTCACTCTCCTTCCCTACGTTGACAGCGAAGAGAGCTGAATGAGAAATTGGAAAAATCCGCTTTGGCA
>BHFT01010208.1:0-11365 GCA_004320025.1 Laticauda laticaudata
ATGGAACATTTTGCTCATCCGTTGTGTCCTTTTTACTAATGTTTTGCATCCGTTGGGCAGTGTGACAGGGCCTTTAGGGACAGAGTTAGCAAAATACAGAAGCCACACTTCTATACTAGTGGCTTCCTTTTGCCTAGTAGTTCTTTCTCATAAATTTATTGCTTCAGATTATTCATTGGTTTTTAGAAATGCTTATGTTCTTTCAAACCTTGTGGCCATGGTGTAGAAACTAATAATGGGACCAAAATAATAGACAGCAGGCAAATTATGATTGCAAAAAAAGTGATACTACCAGGGTAATGGAATAGGAAAACTGAAGAAGGTTATTTCATAAGAAGGGACAAATATCAACTTATGACCACAATTGAGCCCCAAATTCTGTTGCTAAGTGAGACATTTGTTCAATGAATTTGGCCCTATTTTACAATTTTGCTTGCTGCAGTTGTTAAGTCAATCACTGCAGTTGTTAAGTTACATGGTAGTTAAGTGAACGTAGCTTAAATGAAGTTGATGGAGTTGATTGAAATGGCAAAATTGTCTATTTTTATTAAAGAAAAGAATACAAGTAGTTTTGTTTCTACATAGAGCCAGCTTCTGAACTTTGTGCTTGAAGTAGAAAAGAATGAAACTTTGATTTACCAATTAGATTGATAGATCTTTATAGAATGGCTTGTTTATATTATTATGAAAAAGTAAAAAGTTGTGATTTGATGTTAATGCCTTATTTTACTGCAATAGAGTCGGAAGTCAATGTTTCTTTTTCCTTTTTTCCTACCCTTCCTCACTTCTCTTCCCCCTCTTCCTCCCTACCATTCTCCTATTTACTTTTGTATTTTGTATCTTATTTTATCTTATAACTCAATAAAAATATTAAACCACACACACAAAAAGAATAAATAAATAAATAAATAAATAAACGAATGTGACTTCTTCTCCATTGACTTTGCTTGTCAAAAGTTCACAAGAGGTAATCTCATGACCCTGGAACACTACAACCATCAAAAATATGACTCAGTTGCCAAGTCTCAATTGCCTTAGTAAGACCACACCTAGAGTACTGCATCCAGTTTGGTCACCACATTATAAAAAAGTTGTTGAGACACTAGAAAAAGTGCAGAGAAGAGCAACCAGGATGATTTAGGGGACTGGAGATTAAAACATACAAAGAACGGTTGCAGGAACTGGCTTGGCTAGTCTAGTAAAGAGAAGGACCAGGGGAGACACGATAGCAATCTTCCAATATTTGAGGGGCAGCCACAGAGAGGAAGGGGTCAAGCTATTTTCTAAAGCACCTGAAGGCCAGAGAAGGAATAATGGGTGGAAACTGAACAAGGAGAGATTCAACCTGGAAATAAGGAGAAACTTTCTGACAGTGAGAACAATCACCCAGTGGAAGAGCTTGTCTTTGGAAGTTGTGGGTGCGCCATCAGTTGAGACTTACAAAAAGAGATTCGACTGCCATTTGTCAGAAATGGTATAGGGTCTCCCGCTTGTGCAGGAGTTGGACGAGATGACCTATAAGGTCCCTTCCAACTCTGATTGTCTGTTATCTGTGTCTGAATTTTAATCACATGACAATGGGGATGTTCCAATGGTTGGAAGTGTGAAAAATGATCATAAGTCACTTTTTTCACTGCATTGTAATTTTGAACAGTCACTAACTGACCTGTTTTTAAGTTGAGGACTATCTGTAGTGTTAGAAGAAATGCAAAAGAAGGCTAGAAGAAAGACAGCCTTTTTTCAGTTCTTTGCATCTGCGTGAACACATTCTCAAGATCTGACCCAAGTTGCTACTGAAAAACACCTAAAGATAATGGTGGCATGGCAAACTGAGAGCTAAGTATTCAGGAACCTGAAAAAAAAATCCACGTTTAGCTGGATTTTTCTTTGAGTTTTATCAAGGGCTGAGTTCTATATATGCCATAGAAAAAATGTTGGCTAGGTTGATTCATTGCTTTCAATGTTCTCAGCAACTGAAGGACATCTGGTTACCCATTTCTTTCCTTTTCCCCGCCCTTGATGTTTAGTCATCTTTTAATAAAATCTCCGTTCTGATGTTTTGCATAATTCGTGCCATTAATAATACATCCTAGCAAGGGCACGTCAAGTACAGCATATTCACTACGTGATTAAATCTGAAACTTGTTTCATTATTGCTGGAGATATACAAGAATGAAAATAAATTTGTTTTCCACTAGTTGTATAATAATAGGAAGGATTTACTGTATTTGTGCCAGCATTCTGGGAAACTGGACAACAATTTAGACATTTAGTTTGTTTTAATCTATTGTGTTTGTATCGAAAAGGAATGAATAAATCAAGGCGTCTTAAATGATATAACATGGAAATCAACAGCTAACAAACAAAAAAGGATTCTGTCCTGTTCTTATTGTTAAGAGACTAAGCCTTTAACACTTCCAATTTACATCTCTAATTATTCAGTGGATTGAAGACCTGATGTTACTTGTAACTTTTAAATGAATTGCTTGTGGATGTAGATCGTATATGGAGCTGGACAATGAAATATGATCAAACATTTCTGAAACTGTTGTGTAAAATCATACATACATATATATAAAAAGCCTTTATATACTTTTTGATTTTATTGTACTAGAGTACTGTTTTTTCTTTATTAAGGTTTATGAAATAAAGGCAAAAAGTAGTCTGCTTATACTACTTTGTATGCTTATGCTTCTAGTTGTTTTTTTCCTCTTTAAAATAAGTAATCCTTGAATAGCAACTGGACTCTTAATGACCATTTGAAGTCATGATAGACACCCACACCCACAAAAGCAGTGGTGGGATTCAAATTTTTCTACTACTGGTTCTGTGGCTATGGCTTGGTGGGCATGACATGGCTTGGTGGGCATGGCTTGGTGGATGTGGCAAGGGAAAGATACTGCAAAATCTCCATTCCTACCAGTTACTGCAAAATCCCCGTTCCCTCCCCACCCCACTAACCTGCTTTCCAGCTCAATTCTCCTGTGCAGGGCAATAAAAGAAGACCCAGCCGATCACCTAAGACTCGGGAGGCAGGGGAATAGATGGGGGCGGGGCCAATCAGAGGTGGTATTTGCCAGTTCTTCGAACTACTCAAGATTTCCGCTATCGGTTCTCCAGAACTGGTCACAAGGGTACTTACTGCACAAAGGATACTTACAACTGGTTCCTAAGTTCCAACAGCCACCTCCCTTGGTCACATGACATGGTTTGATTTGTGTGTGTTTGTGTGTGTGTGTGTGTGTGTGTGCGCACGCATGCACCTTTGAGTTAATCTTGACTTATCTCCTGACAATTTCCTGTACAAGTCCTGCAGTTTTCTTGGCAACGTTTTTCAGAAGTTGTTTGCCCTTGCCTCCTTCTTAGGAGAGAGAGCCCAAGGTGACCCAGCTGGTTTTCATGGCCTCCTGGTACCTTTACCACTATATCAAACTACATTGGCTAAAACCTACAGAAATTAATTATACCATGTGCTATTATGATATATGATATATGTGAGCTAAACTGATATACTGTATGTAAGACCAATTTAGTTGCTATTGTAAGAAAATTTTAAAAATAACCCAGTCATTTTTATTTGCTTGGAGTTTCAATCATATGGTTGCAACTGATCTTTTGGTTTTTTGATATCCTATTTGCCTCCCCTCCCTCCCAATAACTCTGACAAGCCACACAATAGTTTCTTTGGATATAGCATGCCGTATGAATGCAGGACTTGTGCCTTCCTGAGAGTTTAAAATACAGCATATCACATGAATATTTGTCGCTTTGTAGCATTTGGGTATCCTCGGAGCAAATCTTGCCCATTTTTCCCTCTAGAAAACCCCAATAAAATATTAATTGTCACCTTGGATGACAAGCCCATCCTTGTATAAAAAAAACATAACAAGAGGACAAAGTCCAACCCTTATCACTTTACATTCACTCCCAAATCTTGTTTTTACGTAAGTTAAAGCATATCTGTGTCACCTATATCAAGATTAATAACCTTCATGAAAGAAGACTGGTTTAAGCTGTCTGATTTGTGAGGATAATCACACTTGATCTGAGATGAAGAGTGACGCCACATTTTAAGTTTTTCTTTGCTAATGGATGATATTTTTCCTACCTCTCAGGTTGCATTTTTCCTACCTATCCCAGCCATATATTAAACTGGAATTTATTGCATATCAGTTCCAGGACTGACACAGATTCTCACCAATTTAAATGTACTTCTGGTTCCTTTATTAACCCTCCTCTTTCTGGCCCTTTCTGATAGCAGGTTCCCCCCCCCCCCCCCCNCCCCCCCCCCCCCCGAATCTTTTCATAAGCTGGGAAGCCAAAGAATATGACAGAAAACTCTAACAGAAAAGCCACCACTCAGTGGTGTAACATTCTTTTTAACTGGCCCACATTTCTTTCAAAATTAACATCATCATGCTTGTAATGGGAATCAAACACTCTCCCAATACCCAAGAGAAACATTACTTTGATATAAAATCTTCTGTTGCTTTCTTGTTTTTTTTTTCTAGGCTTCCATTTAACCAAATCCTTAATTGATGACTGGCAATGAGGGGGAGTGTCAGTTGTGAAGAATAGATCTGTTTTCTCATGTTGTGGTGCTATCCATCAGTTCTTGAGGTAGCAGAAAACTATAAAGGGATAACATCAGCTGCCTCCATTGGCAATCCTATTGTGTGCCACAGGCAATGGTCCATACAGGCCAATGGCACTGTCTTTACTTGGTCTGTACAGGGTACATCGAAAAAATTTTTTTGGCTTTGTTCCCCTCCCTTCCTACTAAATGCCACCAGCTGATATGAATCATGTTCCTTATTATTTATTTACTTGTTGGATTTCTTATGCTGCCCATCTCACTAATATAGTGACTCTGGGAAGTTTACAATGTAATAAAAAACTGCACAAATCAGCCCTGCCAATTAAAATAGAATAAAAGTTTAAAAAAATGAAAGTTTATTTATTTATTGTATTCCTAATATGGGATGGTGCTGGAGGTGGGGTAGAGGGACTATTTCAAAGACTGTAGGAGGGACTATAGTTCAGAAACTATAAGATTGGTGGATTTAGTAATTTGTCAAAAAAAATCCTCTCTTTTTGCAAGTGTTTGGTGAGATGTGCTCAAAGGTTGATAAGAAGGTGATGAGGATCCAGAAGAAATAGATGGCTATCAGGCTGTGTTTGTACTACACTTAGATGCTAATGAGAAAATGTTCTTTGTCTCTTAATTATGCAGGTTTATTGCTATGAAGTCTTCCCCCAAAATACCAAGGAATAGCTAGGGAACATTCATTGGGGAAATAAAATTACCAAGGAAAAGGCCTACATTATTTAAGGCAGAACAATTTAGGCAAATTACGAGAAGATCTTTTCAGGAAAAAGTCACTGCAACACATTATAAATTCAAATGCTGTTTAAAAGCATCATTTAGGGGAAAATGTAGTACTGTTGAATAATGTCTGTGTATTACTTGGAAGCAGCTTTCTTGGAGGACTTCATCAACAGCTGATGTTTAGAAGTACTGGAGCTGTACAATTTCTTTTTTCTCCCCGTTCCCCTTTGGCTACATGAGTTCAGGAGACAAACTAAACAAGTATCTGAAGCTAAAGATGTTGGTTTCAAGATTGTATAATCTCTAATTTTCAGCTAATTTCTCTTTTCTTTCATGGATGATCTGAGAAAGAAAAAGAAAGGAAGAAAGAAGGAAAGAGGAGAAGAAGAAGAAGAAGAAGAAGAAGAAGAAGAAGAAGAAGAAGAAGAAGAAGAAGAAGAAGAAGAAGAAGAAAGAAACGGAGGGAAGGAGGGAGACAGGGAGAGAAGAAAGAAGGAAGGAAGGAAAAAAGAGAAAGAGAGGAGAGAGAGAGAGAGAAAGAAAGAAAGAAAAGCTTTCAATAGTATAAGAAGAGTGGTGATACGTGTAAGGATTATCTCCAAGCTCAAACTAAACAAAAGGCAAGTGTAGTTAAATTTATACAAGGAAATTGGCACTTAAGATAAAAGTTTGACTCCAGGTAAGAAATTTGAAGAAGAAAAAGAACAAACTGTTAACAAAAGTGCCTTTGCATCCTTTGGGGTGATAATTTAAATCTAGCTATCATTACATTCAGAAATGTTAGAAATAGTTCAAAAATTACCTAATTCTTTGAAAAAAATTACAAGTTCAGCAGCTTACATTTCAAAGGAATGAGAAAGAGGAAGAACATACACATACACACACACACAAACACAGATATATATATACCCAGATTTGTATAATTCAGCTTTTTTTTTTTGATCCACTGTGCTGTAATTGGTACACATTTTACCCTACTGAGTTTAAAAATGGAGCATAAAGAGTAGAAATTGAATTCTCTTTTTGAGGAATTTGATTTTACGTGATGGAAAAGTTTCCAATTAGATTAGCTTTCTATTGGAGCATGTCAATTTTTTATTTTAGAAAAATGTCTGTATATACAGTATTTTATTGGTAAGTGTAACAACCAGAGGATATAATGAAGTACAACCAAAACAGTAACTGTATTAATAAAATCAGAAGATTTACAGAATACAGAATAAATGAGGAACATCTGTAGAGACTAAAATGTACATCCATAAAATGTTAATATGGAACTAGTTCAAGCTTTAACATTAAATCTAGACATATAGATCATCTTCATTTTTGCAGTTTTGGTAGAAAAAAGTATTTCGATACAATGATTTTGATACCTAATAAGGTTTTTAATATTTTGTTATTTGGTTGCTGTATAATATTGAACATAGGTGAGAGAAAAAAGGGGATATTTTATCAATATTAATTATAGTTACCAGCAGTCCTTGACTTATCACTTTGGTGCAGATGTGGTATTCAGCAGGTTCTGACAAGTTGTGGAGAACTGGTAGCGGAAATTTTGAGTAGTTTGGGGAACTGGAAAATACCACCTCTGACTGGAGATTTTACAGTATCCTTCCCCTGCCATGCCCACCAAGCTATGCCCACAGAACCGGTAGTAAAAAAATTTGAATCCCAACACTGCCTTAGTGGTAAGTTCTTTATGCCTGTTCGAAGTTAGGACAGACCTCTCCAAAGCAGAGATGGTATTCAGCAGATTCTGACCAGTTGTGGAGAACCGGTAGCGGAAATTTTGAGTAGTTAGGAAAACTGGCAAATACCACCTGACTGGAGATTTTACAGTATCCTTCCCCTGCCATGCCCACCAAGCCATGCCCACAGAACCAGTAGTAAAAAATTTTTACCACTGCCCCAAAGGTACTTACGACCTGGTTATGAAGTTCCAATGGCTCCTTCCCCCACATTTACAACAATTTGCATCACCCTGTGGTCATGAAATCACCTTTTACTTCTGATTTTTGGCAAAAAAAACCCAAAGCCCTACAGTGAAAAATGGGTGCACTTTACAACCATGGCATTTGCTTCACGACTGCCACAATAAAGGTCATAAAAACCAGTCTAGTCATGTGACTTATGATTGACACAACTTACAACCATTATAAGTAGGCTCCATTACAGTTCTAAGTTGAGGATTATCGGTATAGGCACAATTATCGGACTTTTCTTCAGTGTTAACTATAACACTGGAAATGAAATGAGCAAGCCTCTTTTTAAAAATGCTTCTATCTTTTGCCCTGTAAATAAATGTATTTAGATGCTTTTGATGGGATTGGTTCGACCCCCAACAGCTGTATGGCTGCTGTTGCCAAATACTAATAATAATGTTCCCTATGGAGAACAGCCGCACCCCTTTTTGCTTATTAATATCTCCCAGTATGTTAAGACAGCTAGATTGTTAATATTCCTGCAACAAAGTACATTAATTAATAATATACATCACACAAGATGAGGAATGATTATTCAAACTCAGACACGTTTCATGAAATAGGTTGCCCTTAAATGAGGATTTTAGTTACTGCAACATAAAATTAAACACAAGATTTTAAATTTTAAAGTTAATATTAAACGGGCAACTAGAGCTGAAATATGTTGTTACTTTCATGTTAGGTATTGTCCCTTCTTGCAAAAATTAATAGTTTTAATAGATGCTGTAATGTTTATTTCCAGACAAAAAGGTTTACATTCCAATATGTATTTGGAGCATTTGGGAGACAATTTTGTATGGGATGTTTTCAGCAGTTTCAAATTGGATAGTTGGGTCCAGAAGTTTGAAAATTAATATATCAAAGACCAGTATACAGTAATTGTGTTTATAGGCAGGGAAAATGGAATAAACAAGGCAGGTTATATACAAAAGCTGAAGGCTAAAGCAAGCAGATGAATGTAGGTACCTTGTTTTACTCAAAATGAGAAAATATATGGTCAAATATTCATTTATTTATTATTTGTTTTTCATATTTCTAAATCTCCCATCTCCCTCAAAGAGGACTCTGGACAGTACAGAATAAAATATTGAAGTATAAAAGAGTATGTAAAAAATCAAAATACTGACATTTTTGGTTAATTTTATCATTTTAATTATTAATTGTTAAAAAATATTATTTACAATTTATTTTTAAATTTTATTTTTTTTAATTACAATTTTTAAACGATGATGGCAAAAGATAGTTGATAATATATTTCATAAACAGTTAAAATTTACTAATGTAAATCAAAACAAGGAGACATAATGGTTCAAATTGTTAGGAAAAAAATTATGATCCAGAAAGCGGAATCAAAGCAAAGTTTCTTTATTAAAATCTCTCAAGTGATCACTGGGTTCCCAGCCAACCAGATCAAGAGCCCAACAGTTAGGCAAAGGATTACACAGGATATAACGAAGATGGATAAGCAATCATGAATTATGTAACTTATGTTATGTAGGTAGGAAAAATTCTCAACTTTATATCTGCAATAAATCTTTCCTTATTTTATGGCTCTAATTTCTTTGACTATTTCATCCTCCATTTTTGAACTCTAGATAATCTTGCCTAGCTTGAAAAAGCAATTGTGTGATAGTGATATGACAAGGTGAGAAAAATAAACTGCCTTTTAAAATCTGGTAACTGCTAGAAGTTTGCTGAATTTTGGTTCCCATAACCCCAAGTCAGCACAGCTTCAGGATTTGAGAAGTATATTCCAACACATTTGAAGAACCTTTTGGCTGGAGAATGCAATAGGTCACAAATGGTTGAGGCAGCTAAGCACAGATTTCTGTTATACCTACCTGCGATCAGTGGATCTGTCTAAGGCAACGTTTCAATCCCTTCTCTTCCTTTCTTACTGTCCATCAGGATCTTACCATTGTTTGAAACTTGTACCTACAAAACATCAGAAGAAACCAGGTTGGTCTATCTGACAGACCCACCAATCTCTATTTGTCTCTGCCTGCCTAGTATGGTTCTGTAAGGTGGGTGCATTCCAGGTCATCCAGGTTTAAGAGCCATTTCATAGGACGATGTGTAATCATGTCTCTTGCAATTGCTGCCCTCTGGAATGATCTCCTTCCCTGGATATTTGTGTGGTATCACTAGTTATGTCACTAGGAAACTAGATGTTGAGGACATGATGATTAAGGATCCCGCTTTCATTCTTTTGCCTGATTTTATTTGTATTCTTTAATCTTGTTCTGAATACTTTATTCTTCTTTGTGTGAATTGTATCTTTTAGTCATAGCAATAGCCACCTAGACTTATATACTATTTATGAAACAATCTGGGTCCTCATTTTACCCACCTCGGAAGGATGGAAGGCTGAGTCAACCTTGAGCCTGGTGGGATTCGATCTGCCAAATGGCAGGCAGCTCTATGTCTGCAGAAGTAGTTTTGCAGTACTGCACTCTACCACTGTGCCACCAAGGCTGTTTAGATGCTTTTATATTTATAAATTATTTCCTTAAGTGAAAGATGCCCAGGGATATTTAGAAAACGGGTGGCTTATACATAAATCAAGACACAAACACACATTAGTTCCATTGGTGACCAAGGAGATATGAAGTTCTTTGGATGTAAATATATACATATTCCCCCTACATAGGAAGGAATTGGGTCAGTTTTTAATTATAAAAGGAGAGTGATGTTAAACAGCTATGAACTATTTCTTCAGAAGTTCACTTCCCTATGACCTATTGTCCAAAATAGTTTTCTTAACTGCTTATATAATTTAGTTTAATTTATTAAATGTACATACTTAGCTGTACTCCCACAATGATTGCCTGCTGAACAGAGACAAACTCTGAGAAGTAAGAAACACAGGGGTAGTGAGTGGGTGGGAGTTGTCACTCAGTGTAACACCTTTTTGCTGTTAAAAAGGACCCCTTCTCCCTTCTGTGGGATTTAAAAGTAGAACAAAACGGTTCTGCTGCCATCCCATCAATCTTGGCCTTCCTCTTTGGAGGCTCTCTTGCTGGAAATGGCTGGCCACCACTGGCTCAGAAATGTCTATGCTGCTTCCCACGAGAGGCACAATGGCAGCAGCGTCACCTGAAATGAGAAATGAGGGAAGCAGAGAAGTGAAATGAGCTCCCAAGGTTAATAAATCTATCACTGGCAAGGCCAGGGCAATGTACTGCTCTTGTAAAATAAAAAATGGATGGGGGGGGGGGGAGNGGGGGGGGGGGGGGGGGGGGAAGAGAACATTACAGTACCGTGTGACACTGCAGGATACTGTCCCTCCTTCAGTTGGGGGTGGGGTTAGGATCCAAGACAGGAGCCTCTGATGCCAGATTGATTGCTGGCGCAGCAGGCAGTTCCTCTGCAAAGCTCATAAAACTGGAACTGCGGGAGATTAAGTAGCTCGAATGCTCCGGCTGCGGCAGAAAGGTGGGGCTGAGGAGCCAGGAGCCGAGAAAGCCAAAAGAAGCCACTGATGGATGCCAGTCCCGGACCCTTGCATCCTCTGGAAATGGCATGGGAACACTTGGTTATGGATCTTGAACTGAAATATATCCCTTCTGTATTTGTACTTCACACTTCAGGGAAAGTTTCATGCTTTTTACTAGTTGTAGTAGATTGCCCTTTTCCTTTTCTTCCTCTGTTTGTTCCTTCACATTTGAAGAAAAGCTTGAAAGTCTATTGACCACTAAGTAACATCTCCAATGATAGGCCTGGAGGAGGACAGAAGAAAAATTCCACAGCTTTGAGTTTATTTCTTTCAAATCAATATTACAGCAGTGTCTGTGTACATAAATGAAAAAAATACCTAGTAGAAATCAACTTTTACAATTATCTACATTGCTGTAGACACGGTTGTCCCTTGATTCTATTATTGTGAATTTCATGGTATGTATACTGTGTATACACGTACAATGACAATAAAGAATTCAGTTCAATTACTGCAAGATAGAAAGAGGGATTCTGGGTAGTTTGTGACCGAAGAGTCCCAGCAGCTGAATTACCTGAACAACATACACTGCTCAAAAAAATAAGGGGAACACAAAAA
>BHFT01010210.1:0-18718 GCA_004320025.1 Laticauda laticaudata
GTGGGAAGTCCTGGTACTCGTAGCCTTGGTAGGTGAGGGGCTGTTGAAAGCCGTGGAAGGGCTGTGACATCGCCTGCCGTGGAGGAGCAGACCTGGACTGGGTCGGAGCAGGTTCAGTTGGGTCTGGAGGTTTGTGCAGAAGTGCTGTGATCTTCTGCTTCATCATCTTAAAGAATGTTTCTAACTCATTTTTAATTCTTGAGATATATTCTTTTTGTTTTGTTATTTGTGAATTTAATATCCATCTCCTTTTCTTTTTACCATGTCCTTTCCATGTAATTTTAACCGGGCTATGGCCAGCCCATATATTAGGCATTTAGCCATATTTAGTAAGAGGAGAAATTCAGGTATTTTATTCACAAGGCTTCCTGCATTGAGTAGCTTACATTTAAGGTCAGCAGTAGTTGGAATTGAGGTAGTTAGGGGCATGTGTGCCTAGTCTTGGGTGATGGTGGATTGGTTGAGGTAGGGTTGTGGTTGAAGGTTAAAGCTGAGTTGCGGGTTGTGTGATTTACTTTTGATACAGTTAGCACAGTAGTCAATGTACAGGTCCTTCTTTCTCCATTGTCTAGATGTCCATAGGCAATAGGCTTGAGCTGTGCTCAACTTGATTGGTTGGTTGGCTGGTTGGTTATATTGCATATTATTCCATCATATTTGACTATTAATAATTTACATCCCCCTATTCCATAAAGCAAGTTTAAAAATAAACATAAAAAATTAAACTTATAAACAGCTCACAATTCCATGCCAAAGACACTAAACTCAACTTAAAGAAAACCTACCATTGCAAGAAGGAAAATTTCATACATAGCTGTCCTCTGGGCACCATAAGCTTTACAAGACTACAGTCTAGTAAGTGTGGCACCATACAAATCTCAGAAGAAACTCTGTTCCAAATAATGGGGCAGCAGTTGAAAATGTCTACCTCCAAAGTTCCCAAAAGAGACATTGCAATTTGAAGCAAATTGGCAATGTCTGTAGATCTCAGAGTAGAGCATTACATGGGCAAATTGAAACATGTCCAGAACTACCTGAGCCACTCTATTCAAATCCAGTTGTAGTCTCCCAATGATCTTCATGGATTATCCATATAGATAATTGCAATGCACTAGGTGGCAGTACCTCCAACTTTAGGAAAAGTTATAACTGATCCATATGATGGAATTATGCAAAGGCCTTTTTTTACTGCTCTTTGAACGTCAGCTATGAGTCACGAAGACTGTTTAGAACTGGTGAACATAACTTTGTGCAAAACTAGAGATGGATTCTCCCTAGAGTTGGATGGCTTATTAACCAAAATCCCACCCAATCTTGTTGGGATTAAGCCTAATTCAAAACAACTTCCAAGAATTAGGAGAGGATCTTGATTGCATTGACTGCTTGGCCAGGAGTCAAGATACAAAAAAATCATAAACTGGTATTTCCTGATCTAAAATTCAGAACACGATTTTTAAAAATGACAGTAGATACTGGATACAAGTGAACTAGATAATGACACTTTCCGATTGTACTGCCTATGATGAGGTTTGTTTGAATAATAATATATTTTTCTGTCTTATTTTTCTGTAGAATCAAACATGCCTGCAGGAACAAAAATTAACAGGAGCAAAATAAAGATTTTGATTAAAATAAGTAGTATTTTTAAGGGCATGTAGTTGGCCAAAAGTTGCCTTGCCCAGCTGTTCTATTAGAATGCAATATAGCACACTAGAGAATGCTGCACTTCAAAGAAATCTTTTGTTATGAAAATGATTTCAGCAGATGAAAAGAAGTTTGAAATACACAATTTATTCTGACTGATAAACACATTCATGCATGGCTGCTTCTTTCTATGAAAAACCCGGATGGTCACTGCAAGAAAATAACATTGTAGCTTGGACATTTTCCACATGATGGCAGCAAAAATCTTTGAAAAAGTAAATATTACAATCCAAAACCACAGGTGGGGTTGTGTGGGAATAGAGCCAAGACGATCAGGCACCAAATGTTTTGGGCTGGAATTTTGAATGTCTCAGATTTCTTCTTGTAAACCTCAGAACTCAAAGGTTGCATTCCAAGAACTTATGAAACATCCAAATTAATCCAGGCTAGAGAAGAATTTAACATTTTTTTCAATGCACAGAATTATAGTACTACACTATACTGTAATATGTGATTGTGTGACTGTATTTTGTGAATAGGGAGCAAAAATATATTCAGCCTTAAAAACTAAAAAGCAACACACAGTTCCCAGGGAAAAAAAACACTGCCCACAAATAAGACACAACAGCTTATCACTTAAAACCAGTACTAACAGGACTTGCATAAGGTTTCTTTTACTTCCACTGGGCATTTGATCTATTCTGTTTGGTTTTTTTTAACAAGGCCAAACAGATTAGTTTTGGAAAGAAATATTTGAATTGGCCTGCAGCACTTCAAATAGCCTTGTGCATGAAAGCATTTAAAGAGAAATATATTTAAGGAATTCAGAGGCAGCTGTGTGACTAAAATTAAAATGTATCATGCTTCTTCTATTGTTTGGTTTGCTTCCTTTGGCAGACTAAAAGCCAGTCTTGAAAGCAAGTAGGTAGTTGAAGGGAACAAAGTAATGAATTGGTAGAAATCCCAACTTTGGATTTTTTAGAATCTTGATAAGCCAGCTGGATGTTGGGAAAGGAATTGGAACAAGTACAGATTGCATTTTTCTGGTTACATCAAATTGTACCCATTATCCATTCTACTAAATCCTTTTCTCTATTAAAGGACTGCACGGTATATATGCAGTCCTCACCACAGACCTTTCACCCCAGCTGAATGCAATTCATGCAATGAGTTGCATTGGTCAGTATAGAGGGGACCATCAAACATAGGAGAGTGGATAGAATAGCGGTAGGAAAGCAAAATTGGAAAAGGATTGTTAATACTGTTTGTATCACTGAAGGGCTGTGCTTTCTCTGTTACAGCACCCACCATCTGGAACACCACTCTCGGCCCAGAAGATACTTTTGCCCCCCACTCTGACTGTGTTTAAGAACCTGGCAGATTTTGCGGGCAATGAGAAAGTACTACAGTATATATTTGATTGTTTTTTTCATGATGTCTTATTTCCAGGGTTGAGGAGAGTGGGTTAAAATATATATATATAAAGTATATCTTTTCATATTCTACATAAATGACCTCTGTGATCATATTAAGAGCAACTGCGTTCTCTTCGCTGATGATGTAAAGCTGTTCAATACCACAGACAATACTACTACCCTTCAAAAAGATCTTGACTGTCTGTCAGATGGTCAAACAAATGGCAACTTCAAATCTCAACAAATATGCCTCTGTCTTACATATTGGCAAAAAAAAAAATCAGAAAATAAAATACAAGCTGAATGGTCAAGATCTTGTTGATTATCCAAGGTAAATAACCTTGGAATACTCATCTCTAATGATCTAAGTGCTAGAGCCCACTGTAACTATATAGCCAAAAAGCATTAAGAGTTGTTAACCTAATCCTACATAGCTTTTTCTCTGGTAATATCACACTACTAACTACAGCATAAAAAAACATTTGCCAGACCAATACTCGAATACAGCTCATGAGTTCTGGAACCCACATTATGTATCTGATATTAGCACAGTTGAGAAAAGTCCAGAAATATTTCACAAGAAGAGTTCTCCAGTCCTCTACTCGTTGTAGAATACTTTATGCCACCAGACTTGAAATTCTAGGACCTAGAAAACCTTGAATCAACCGTCTTCAGTCTGATCTAAGTAGGTATATAAAATCATATGTTGCAATTACTTTCCTGTCAATGAATACTTCAGCTTCAACCATAACAACACAAGAACAAACAATAGATCCAAACTCAAAGTTAACCGCACCAAACTTGATTGTAGGAAATACAACTTCAGCAACAGAGTGGTCAGTGTCTGGAATACTCTACCTGACTCTGTGGTTTTTTTCCCCAAACCCCCAAAACTTCAACCTTAGACTGTCTACTATTGACCTCACCCCTTTCCTAAGAGGGGTATGCAAAAGCGCACTAACATGCCTACCATCCCTGTCCTATTGTTTCTTTTATTTTTCTTAAATGTACCCATTTCATGTATTCATAATTATGCATATACTTATACCTATTATCTTGTAAGCGATTGACAAATCAAAATAAATAAAAATAAAATAAATATATGGCTGTTTGCTTGTAAGCTGTTGTTGTAGAGTTAATTTCTAAATTAAATAAAATACAAATTTGGTTTTAGCTCAACCAGAGAACTAGATCTAATAACATTAAATTACAGAAGAGTAGAAATGAGCTAAATATTAATATTAAGAATATTAGGAATTTATTTAGAAGACGATCTTACATTCATTGGGCATGTTGATCTTTTAGTCATTGGGCCATAACATCACCTTCTGTAGTGATTCAAATGCTTTATTTTAGTATAGTATTCATTCCACAGGCAGACAATAATCAGGATGCCTAAACCTGAAATCTGGCTTTGTTGAAGAAACAATATATTAAGAACAATTCTTGTGTATCACAGAGACTCTCAGTGATGAAATTGGGCATTTCTCATTTTAAATAGAAAAGCAAAATAAAATATGCAAATTACTGTTTATTTGCATAGCAGACTTGAAGTGCTTTGTTTATTATAAAGAGATTTACCCCAGATGACGTGCATTAGATGCTATTAAACAGTGAAAGAAAAGAAATCAAAGGAAGATCCCTAGATAAAGTAGCTAGAATTAAAACCCACCTCAACACTGCAGTTTTAAGCATCCCACTAGATAGCAAGCTTCACTGAACCCAATAGAATTCACTTCAAGTAAACAACATGCATGTAGTCAAGCTATTAAATTGCAGTTCTGTACAGTTCCTGGCTCTTGACCTCATGTCATATGGGCTCATTTTTATTTCGGTTCAGACTTCTGATAAACATCATTGATTTCTTCCCTAGTAGGCTCCTGCTTGGGAGAGAGTGTGGAAAGAACAAAAACAAGATGGAAGGAAAGATGGAAGGAATCTTCATCCCTACACACTTTGGCTGTGGTCCTCCATCTCTTCCCATTAAGTACCCCCCAATTTGACAGAACAAAAATTGCCACATATCCTGGAAGATAAGTCTCATAAATCTTTTCATTGTTTTCTTATGACTGGATTAAAAGGCTATTTCTATTTTGGCAGTGGAAACATAGCCCTGTTTGAGTTATGCATTACCCTGGGATTGGTCTAGTTCACAGATGCAAAGTGGAGAGGGACAGCAAGGGCAGCAGAAAGAAATGGGGAAAGAGCTTGCAACAGGAGAGGCAGTGGGGATAGCAGAAAGGAGAGGCAAAGGAAAAGGTGAGGGGATGTTTAGAGTAGTTTGCAGCTTTATTCTATTATTTTTCCAGAGTTATATAAACACAGATGTTTGAGCAGGGCCATCATCCATGGGAAGGATGCTAAGATGGCAGCCACAATAAGGTAATAAAAATAAGTGGGACTTTGATTACAGGGTTGTAGTCATCACCTTTAAATTTTTTGATGTATATAATTAAGGTTTCTGCCCCATTCATGTCACTGATATACTGATTTCTGCCCTATTTATCTCACTGAGCCACTTTTGTAGACACTAGGCTGAGACCAGGCTGGGTGGCATAATATTATGGAGGTACTATAGTGGTATGGATACAAAACATTGTCCCATATTTGCAAAAATATACTTTAAGAGTAGAAAGGAAGAATGTGTATTTTTCAGGTGATAAAGCTATGGTTCACAAGAGGTAAAATTATTTTGGGTTCAGTGAAGCCAAATGCACAATTTGTATGACAAAGAGAAAGAACACAATGTCTAAACAAAGATCAAGCCTCTTGCAATGATGAGTTTCAGTGGCTGTAGATTAAAGACAATGGATTGGCATTTCATCTTGAAAATGGGAAATAGTGGGAATAATGTGGTTTTACGAACAGGTGCCTTACAGTCTGTTCAGGTAATATATATAATCCTTATTACCTTTTGAAAGGGTTGTTGCCAAGTGATTACCAATTCATGTGCAAAAAAATTCCTGTTGCTATGTAACTGTTTACAGGTTATCTGAATTTGTCTATAATATGGAACTTTTTGAATATGTTGGGATTACAATTGCTCGAATATACAGCCAGCAAGACCAAGATTAAGAATTCTCAACCCTGAAATCCAATGTCTTTGTCTGAATTTCCCTTTGCAGAAAGTGTATCTTTTTAAATTTTATAGTAAATGTTTACAACCCTTTATATTTCATAGTAGATGTGTACTATGAAAAGTGAAAACACATAATTGTTTATGGAACAGTGTTAGTTTCACAGTCAGAGAAATCCGTGTTAAGAGACCAGAATAAGCCATGAACTCAGTGTGACTAAGCATGTCTGAACTGAAGATTGAGATACTTAATGCATTGGGATGGAGAATAATGGCCCGAAAGAGCTCAGCATTAACAGCTTTAGTTACTCACATTTTTAGCACTGTGTTCAATTGGTATTTTGAATGAGTGCCATAATTAGATGCAACTGATATCAGGTATCTCATGGTCTCCAGAAATCAGGTAGGATGAGGATAACTTCATGCCATCTGTTTTTGCTCTGGTAAATCATGAGAGGTTGCTGATTTACTCCAGTTCAAACTATTTGCACATCTAGCCTGATATTAATTAATTTGTGAGTAGCTCTCTAGGATACTTCTGATCACTTGATCCATGTTCTTTTTAATGGGACATATTGAACTTAAAACCTTTCATCTGCAGAGCATGGATTTTCCTTTCAAGTTATAGTTCCTTGTAGAATTTTATTTTATGTCTGTGTAAGGGCAGAGGGATTGGACGTGAAAGACAGGAGATAGAATTGTTACCAAGGCAACGGTAAGATAAAAGCAGTACTGACCTACATGGCATTGGTTTCCTAATCTGGTATACTTGGAAAGAGGGACAATCCAAATCATTGTTTACAAATTTATTGCTGAATCATTTGAGGCACAGAATTTGATTTATCATTAAGTGCTAAGAGTGAAGGGGGACTTTCACTCATGCTTCCAATTATAAAGGGCTAGTGTTCATATATGTGTACATGTTTTCTGAAATAGACAATGAAGAGTTTAAAGGGTGAAACTAAACAATTGTGGCATACACATTCAATATCCAAATAAAGTCCACAAGAAATCAATGCACAAACAAATGTTACTGACACAATGTATGGCTCATTAATAGGACCAACCATGATGCAGTTAGCTATTTTTGGATTATAGATTTAGTGGGCTTATATCATTCCATGTCTTTTAGGAAGGATATTGTTTATTTCAAAAGTGCTAAATTAGTCCAGTTCTGTTTTGGATTGGTTTTGCTGATTCTATTGAACTTTTCTTCTGAAATTCTATGATTTTATCATCAAATACAATCTGTTTTAAGTTCTTGTAATTTGATGCTTAGATACAACCAGTATTATTTGGTTGTTCTCCTCTGCCTTATGACTGCTGCTGTGAATGTTGCTAAGAGAAGAAATTCTCCAGTTTCTCTAATGTGAGATTTCCCATCAGGAAAGGCAGGGATGTGACATCTTTATTGTCTTACTTACTGCTCATATCAGCTAAAAATTGCATTAATGGCTTGAATATCCAGTTCAGCCCCCATTATACTGAAAGCTTAAACCTAGCATCCTTACAAGATATTGTACAGAAGAAAGCAAAATGATGGCGACCTTTACTACCACTATTGCTAACACACACACAGAGTATTAATGAAAAAGAACATTCTCAGAAGGAATTTATCTGAGCAATTTTTACTTGTGTTCCATATTAGCATTCTTGGAATACCCTCACCTGATTGGTCAAGATGAACTGCATTGTGATTGGACGGAAGAATGACAGTGAGTGAACGACGGTAAAGAATCTACCGCGATCGGCCGAGCCGATCGCGGGAGATTCAGAAGGCTGTCATTGGGGAAGAGCCGCTGGCAAGCTCTATAAGAAGAATTGCCACGGCTCGCAGGTCCAGCACAGATCTATACCTTTTAATAAAGAGCTGAAGTTACGCTGGTCTCGAGTCTCATTTTTCCCATGCTTCTACAACTTGAGAACTTTGGCCCAATCTCCAAAGATTACATAACTATAACTAGTATTATAATAACCCATTGGATTGTCATAGTAATTATACAATATGGGCTACATTTTATCTGTCCTACTGGTAGTTTTTTTCTTTCTTGAGATACGCTGCTTCTCCATTGGAGGCCCATCTAGCATTACCTGAGTTTCAAGCTGTACCAAGGGGAGTGGTTGCATCTGGTTCCATACAAGTTGATTTACTTGAGTAGGTGACTCTTAATGTGCATCTTTTTTTCCATACCTGCCATCCGCTATCAATAAAATGATACCTTTCTTTCTTTGCAATTTATTTAAATCCTGTTTTGCAGTCATATTCACAGTACTTTTATTCTTTGAAGGAGATTTGTTGCTTTAACTTTTCCACTTGGAGATGACATTAAAAGCTACTCTGCCTCTCCCTCTCTCTGCAGAGTGAGAACATTTCATTTGTATGCTATGTAAGTAAAGCGAGGAGGTTGTCTCTATGCGACAGCTCCCTACCCATCTCTCTAGTTTATACATCTTAGGCAGGAGTGAGAAACACAAAGATTCCATTACATTGAAAAACAAAAACTGATACAGTAAAGTAGCCATGGAAATTTTACCCAAGATGTACAGTTCAGATTTATAAGACCATTCATATAAAAAGAGTTTCTAAATGACATGCAATAAAAACCAAACATTAGCAAAAAACTCAGCAGGAAAAAAAACCCTCATTGCACTAATTACCTGTTGAATTTATTATTCCTCAAACAAAAATCCACCAGCAGGTTCTGACCTTTATTTGAAAGGATTTTGGCAAGGCTCAGAATTAAAACAACAACAACCTCCTATTGTTCTCTCCCTTTGTCTTTGAATAAAAGACTTCTTGGCAAGGTCAGAGAAGTATAAATGTATTGTGTGTCTTCATTTAGAAAGAAGGGAGAACATAACCATTGTTTTCCTTGAATTTGCAAACTGCACAACTAAATTACATTTTATGTTAGACTTTCATGCTAAACTGGGATGCAGATGTGCATATGTTGTTATTCTCTCTCTCCCTTTTTTTGCAAAGATGAAATTTTATTTCCCAGTGAAATATGATGACTGAGATATCAGTTGAAAATAATCTGTAACATTTTCAAGACTAGCACACATCTCATACAAGCTGTCGTAAAGTCCTATATCTTACAGATGCATATGAAATTATAATGCATTTGTTAAGTCCTTTAATGTGCTGCAAGTGCCCAACTCAGCCATTACTTTAGAAAGTATGATATTGCTTAAAATTATATCTAATTCTGCCCATATTTTAGAATATAAAATATAGTTAAAATATTTTTATTTAAATATATTTAAAATATTTAGAAAATAAAATATAAAATATTTCTAAATATAGTTTAGAAATTCCCAATATCAACATTATCAACAATGGAATCTGATTAAAATACTGAGGTATAAATAATTGCTCTTAAATATAAAATATCACAGACCTAATCACATACACAGCTACAAAATTTAAGTTGCCATTGTCTCTAAAAGTCAGATATAAAATAACCTCTCTCTCTCTCCTTTCTTTCAGTAGTTTATACTGAATAGTGTTTTGGTTTTAAACTCAGACTCAAATCTGTTTATATGTAATATTTTACTTATAAGCTTTATGTTCTGAAAAATAGTATTTAACAGCTGATTTTAATTTATAATAAACTATAATATGTGACAATATTCCTGAACCGAGGATAGTCATCAAATGGATCAAACAGATCATTTGTGACATAAAAGTAAATTTGCTTGTTCATTAATTAAAGATAATCCAGAATTACAATTTTAATTATTTATCAAGATTCTTACAGAGAAATTATCGGCTACAAAAATACAGGCAGTGTACAATAATTCTGACAGAAGAGAAATTACATGATATACTTCTGCGGACAGAAAACTTTAGAAACCAGAGCTGGGATTTGATAGAATAAAACAACTGAATACTCACAAAACCAATTTATAATTCTGCCTTTTCCTAAATGTTCAATTTGTTAAACTTCAATATTTACTAAAAAGAAATATGTTGAGATAAAATAATATTGATTGCCATGTTCATTCTTTGATTCATGAGTAACAATTGTAAATGCATTTAGCCTCTGTGTGTATGTATGTGTGAAATAATTTTATTTGCTACAGAATTGCAATATTTACTGTGATTGATTACATTTGACCAGAAATGAATAAACAAGAGGATACAAATGGGGAACCTTCTGAAATAAAAACAAGATATGTATATAAGTTTTAATAAATCCAAAAAACTAACAGATGGGTCTCAAATAAAATCTATATGTCACAAATAGCCATTCTAAACATAGCAAATACAATTCAGTGTTTGCTTCATAAATATTAGAGAACTCTGATCCACTGTCCAACTTCCCTTTTAGGGGGAAGGTTATGGAAAAGCTGATGGTTCTTCAGATAAGAGAAGTGGTTTATCTGGATTATTTTCAGTCTGAATTCTGACCTTGGGGCAGAAACTGCATATAGTCACACTGCTGGATAATCTGAAGTGGGACCTTAACGGGTGGGGAAATATGCTTTTCCTATATCATTGAACCTGATATCTGTTTGGATCACCTGCATGGGCTGGAATCTACAGCACTGTTTTATAGTGATTCCACTTAGATATCTTAGATAATTTTAATTAGAGCAGAAAGGGAGATTTGCTTGTTGGCCACTCAATGTATGGTGTTATAAGGTTCTCCTATATGTCTCTTGCTATTTATCATTTACATCACATTACGTTACTGGGAATGTCATTTATTGTTTTGTGTTTTGTTGGCCCATACCTTGGCTTTTGAAATTTCACAACAGCTTCAACAGAAGATTTGATATTCTGTATTCCTAGTTATGTTTCACAGTTGAATACAACTGCAGTACAAAGAGAGGTAGGTTTCTACCGGTTTTGTCCACCTCTGTAGAACCGGCAGCTCTGAAGAGCAGCAGACATAGAACCGTTTCTATGTCTGCTGATGTTTTTGCCCACCCACCTACCTGGGCTTTTATCTGATCTTTATTTCCTGATTTTTCAACTTCAGCTGCCGAAGGAGGCATAGCTGCAGTTAGAAAAGCAAGAAAAGATGGCTGTTTCAAAGGCTGCTTCTCTGCAGGCAGCTGCTGCTGCTGATTTACAGGCATGCGGCTCGCAGCCTGCAGGGAAGCTCGTAAATCCCGAACCAGTAATTAACCCTGTCGTATCTCACCCCTGAGTACAAATCTAGACTTCCATCATTCTTGCAAGACAGTGGAATTATGGGCAAATGATATTTTCAAAGTTCAATATTGTGCAAAGACCTACTCCCCAGAATAAATCTTTGGATGTCTGTAGCCAGTCATTATGCTGAAATATCTCTGTTAGTTTATTCAAGGAGGTTTTTTTCTCATTCATTACAATATATTTTAAAAGTCAAATACAAATATAAGAAAAAGATTGTTCAACACAGTGAAAATGAAGAAATGCCAGTTGATGCTTGATGACAGAAAAAATGGGATGTAAATAGAATAAAATATTGTTTTATAAAATATGTGAAGAGAGAATGTTTGGGACAACATCACAGAAAGCAGAAGCAACCAGGTAAGTCAGGGGTCTTCAAACTCGGCAGCTTTAAAACTTGCAGACTTCAACTCCCAGAATTCCTCTTACAGTCATGTTAGTTCAGGAATTCTGGGAATTGAAGTCCACAAGTCTTAAATTTGCCAAGTTTGAAGACCCTTGAGGTAAGTCATGAGAAATAAAACAATCAATCTGAAATCAGCTTTGATTAAATCAGCTGAGGGTTAAAATATAATGGTCAAGCACCCCTGTTTCAAGTCCTTTCCGTGAGCAATCCAAGATGATCGTATAGTCTCTTTGTAGTTGCTGTCCTCATGTCTTGCTTACATCTAGTCCCCTTCCCAACCCTACACCTTTATTTTGGAAAAGGATGGATATCGGTCTCTGTAGGTTTTGGGTTTGACACAGAAAAGACTTCCTTTCTTCAGGAAGTGCACTTGCTGGAGCTGCTTCTTTTCTACAATCAGAAAAGCAAAATGAACCTATAAAGTATAATAGATTCATCTTCCTAAGTGCACAGTTCACCATCTTTCCTCTTCTCTTAAACCAGTACACACATGATGAGAGGCTGCATGCAATCCACACAGCTCCTAAATTAGTTCCTGAGTAAGTTCATGTTTTAGAAACACCCTGGATGTTGGTTTGGATATTGAAGTTTCACTGAGGATTTCAGACATCAACAAAAGCAAGCACATGGATGAGAAGAATTCCATCATTACTTTTTAATGTTTCTTATATATAAGGCTGTCTTTTCTTAACACTTCATGGTTGATCATAGGCCATTTGTTAATGTATTTATTCTCAAAAGCTTTATCTCACACTTTAGTTGAACAACCCTAGATACAGCAAGTAAACAATGGTTAATGGAATTTATGATGAGTGGATAGTAGAATTGTCAATCAAAACAGAGTAATGTACCTTCTCCCCAGTTCATATTTTGGAAGGAGGAAGAAGAAGAAAAAATGGATTTGAGAGATGTGGCTAGATGGGTCTCTCAGAAATCAAAGAAAGCCTTTATCTCTCAGAATTATAGGTTTATGAGTATATATTTAGTACAAGAGAGCTCAAGAATTAACTGGCGATAAATACTTTGCAATATTAAGGGAAGTTGTTTACAACACATTTTTAATTATTGAATAAAAGCCAGTATATTTCCTTATTCAAAAGTGAACAAAATGATTGTGCTGCTCTGTACTTTCCACTCAGTCACATTATCATGTATATCAGAGGTGGGGAACAATGGCCCTTTTATGACTTGTGGACTTCAATTCCCAGAATTCTAGGAATTGCTGTCCACAAATCATAAAGGGGCAGTTATTCTGTACCTCTGATGTACATAAAGACTCAAAGGAGAAGAAAAAAACCCCAAACCAGAAAAGCCAACAATCTCCAAAGATATCCCTGGGGTCCTGAGATTATGCTTTAATTTTGAAGGAAAAATGATAATAAGAATATGGTGCCTTCAACAGAAAGGGTAAGCAACACATACATCCCAAAATGACAGTGTAACTCTGAATACAACTTAGCAGATTTTTTTTATCATGCAACTGATAGATGGGACCAGAGGATGCGTTCCTTTTGCTCTCCAGGACCACTAAACACTCTTTATATCCGGAAAAATAGAAACAAAACATCTTGCAATTGTTTTTCTTTTCAAAGGAAGTTTTATTTATTTGTATTCTCCTTCCACAAAAGATTCTAGGTGGCTTGCACCCATAAGACATTAACCATACAGTGAAACAACCCCTATAAATAACATAGAAACCAGTTTGATCAATTACTAACCAAATGCCATTGCTTCACAAAACAAGAGCAGAGTAATTAATGCCTTGTTGGGGAGAATATATTGATCTTGGGGAAGGCAAGCTGTTCCACAGCTGAGAAGCTCACCATATATGAATGCCATCCCATTTATATCCTGTGGCAGACCACAAGAAATGGTCCTGGAAGGATCAAAGACCCAAATTTAAAGGTCTTAATAGGTGCAACCAGCATCTTAAACTGGGCCATGGAAATCCTCCAATTTCCTGGCTAGCATAATAATGATGAGGGGTCCTTGGTGCTCTCTGAGGTTGCTTATTTTCTTGCAGACCTTTCATGACCCAAGCTAGGTTAGGGCACAATGCAGATAAAATTAGTGGAAGTCAGGTTGAGGTCTGTGGGTTGTATTTCTCTCCCTCTCCCCAACTATAATGTAAATGTTCATGAGCAATTTCTAATTTGTGGATGCTGAATACAACTTGATTTCTATAAAAAAAACCTATAAAAAGACTTACTTGATATAAAGGAATTTTATTTTCAGAATTTGTCTTTGCCTTTATGAGCCCTCTTTCAGGTACAGACAGCTCACATTTCCAGAAGAACCGGCTTCGTTATCTTTCATTTAATCCATGGAGAAAGAATGTTGGAAACTACTGCTTTCAATTGTACACAGGTAATCCTTGACTTTGGTGGTTCAAAGTTACAATGGCACTGAAAAGAGTGACTTACAATCAGGCCTCACATTTATGATCATCACAGCACTCCATGGACATGTGATCAAACTTTAGGTACTTGGCAACGGGTAGGTATTTATGGTGGTTAGAGCATCCTAGGTTCACATGATCACCATTTGTGATCTTCTCAGATTGCTTCCAACAAGCAAAGTTAATGGGGGAAACTGGATTCACTGAACACTCATATCATTCATTTAACACCTATAACAAAAAAAGTCATAAAATTGAGTGCCATACTTAAGAATTGCCTTGCTTAGCAATGGAAATTCTGGTCCCAATTCTGGTTGTAAGTCGAGGACTACCTGTATACATAAGGTTCACATTTCAAAGCAAACATAATGGTTAGAATACTTATGTTGTCATTTTAATTTATTTCTTAATTGGCTTTACTAATTAATTGCTCAGCGGTACTTATCTGCTTTGTGTTTGTTTTCATACCTGTCCATCCAGCAGTGTCAACAGTAATGGACTAAATAAAATAATAGCATATATAAGGTAAGTTCCTTCTGTATGGCCCTTAATAAATGCCACTGCCATGGTCACCAATTATAGGGGACTAGAGGTGGATTATGACTGAAATACACAAGGTGTACTAATTTTAAAAAGACACATGACAGCGGGAGAAAGCAAAACATAAGGTCAAAGTGTGTTCCAAAATGTCTTTTTGCTTGTTAATATGATGACTTTCTTTTAACAAATGAAGGTCCTTGCTCTATTCACACAAAATTCAAAGGCAATAGACTGCAGAATGAACAAGATAAGTCTTCTGGAACAATAAGGATACGAATAAGCTCCAAATATCTCTGAACAGATTACACACTGGAACAGTTTTCCAGCATATGTAGAAAACATAAGCTTATGCATCTTGCCCCTAATTTTATTTATTTTTATTATTCCAATGGTTTCCTTCCTCCATTTATATTATATCGTTCATCTAGAGTTCTTCATTAGGCTAGTATGTGATGTGCCTCCATAGGGTGTTTTCCTTTATTAAATCTATGTGGTAACAACAAAGGTAATCTCGAAATACATTTCAAATTGCATATCAGTACAGTAACAGACACACACTTCAGCTTGAAAAATGTTTTTATGGGGCTTGCCTGTACTACTTCCTATGGCTGATATTTTAATATAGCAGGAATTGAATAGTACTGCATAAAATTTTTTCCTTCTATTCTGCTTAGAAATGGGGAAGAGATTCCCCATGCTACAATATAAATTCATATTTTATGACATACCTTTTAACCTTAGTCAAGGATTGCATATAGCATTTTTAGACAGACACAAGGTTTATGGTAGGTTACCAGATTTAGCTGTGCCTAAATCACCTGCAGCATCTTGCTGATCGTAAGTGTTCCGTCCGGAAAAACGCGAGGTAGACCGGACAAAATAGTATGAAACTATTTTCATACAGAACAGTAAGGACAGTAGCAATCTGTTTGGGCACTTTTCAGACAGTATAATGATTTAATAATTATAAAAAATTTAGAATTTATAAACATATTCTTCACAAGATTCCCATATGGAAACCTTTCTAGGAAAACAACTTTTTGTCTTATACTGTTTGCTCCAGTGCTCAATGTGGAAAACGACAGGACTATTCAGTACAGGTTAAGCTGATCTCATAGTGTTTTTTTCTAAGCTGCATAAACTAGCAGGGACTAGCATGGGCTGGCTTATGCACGCTTGTAGGACACCAAAGTGGAAAAGCTGGTATATATGTACGAATGCTTTAAAGTAGCCTTTTTATTTCTGTATTGGAACCATGTGGCTACTATTTTCAAACTATGCATTTTGTTTCAGTTTAATAAAATAATTACATCCAGGGTGTTCTTGCAAAATGATTTTATGCAATAAATATGTATTTCTTATTAGTCATTTATTCCACATTGTCCACAGGTGGCCCTTACTTTGTATGGGCATTACAAACAAACCCCAACCATTCATTTCTGTGTCGGAAAATAGGTTAAGAAAATGGCTTCTGTCTTGGAAAACAATATGGTTTTTATGAATGTTTCTGGCATTTCTTTTGACTATTTCCTATGCTACCCATGTTTTTAATTCTTCACATCTTTCACTAAATGAAATCTATTCCTGAGCCTCTATTCTTCCATTTTCTAAATATTTAAAAAGGTTTTAGTTTTTTGTGGTTAATGCCCACCATATACCTCCAGCTGTGCGGCCTGGTTGTTAACAGGCCACAGACCAGTACCGGTCCAGGCCGGGGTTGGGGATTCCTTGACTAGAGGATGCAGAGCAGATCCTTGTGGCACTCGACTTCATACCTCTTTTCAATATAATGAGGAATCACCGATGAGCTCTCTTAAAGTATTATTTTGAGTCAGCTGTTTTTAGAATTTATCCACACACATGACAATGCATCTTCCTACAGGAATGCAAACACACTTATGAGCTTAGCAGTGAAAGATTCAGGGCTGAGTATCAGGACTTATCTACATATCCCTGAGTATGTGCTTTCTCCCCATCCTTGAGTCAGCAGGAAAAAATATTACTCTGGAGAATACGGCCCATAATTCATCTTAGCATACTCCCAGAACAAGATCAACAGAATTGCTGCCTTCAAACACCCACACAATTTTCAAAGCACTAATCGACAGACAGACCCCTTTATGATGTGCTCTGGAATCTTTTCAGGTATTAATGTCAGGCTGACTGGTAATTATCTGGATCTTCCTGTTTCACTTTTAGAAGATAAGAATGATATCTGCTCTTCTATAGTTATCTGGCACTCCACTATTTCTCCAGGAATTAACCAGAGATATTACAAAACACTTTTGGAAAGGTTATCAGCTAGGTTCCTTCTGCATCCTAAAATGTGATTAATCTTCTCCTGGACTCATTCATTCAACTCATCAAAGTAAATAGGTATTCCTTGACCATATTGCCATCAGTTTCAAGTTTCAGTCTTATTCTTTCATCCTGTTCTTTAGTTTCCTGCTGGAATACACACATTCTGTTAAAATAAGAGCTGAGTGGTTCTGCATTTTCTTTGTTATCTAGCATTCTTCACTGGGCAACTTTATACTTTTTTTAAATTCTGAATATATTTAAGTAACTGTTTTTTGTTATTCTTAGCATTTTTGATAAATTCAGCTCATTCTAAACTTTCATTTTCTTGATATTAACACGATCATTCCAGGCTATCTATCTGTACTTTTCCTTTGTGTTTTGTCTCTCTTTCCATTTCCTGCATGTGTCCTTTATTGTTGTCCTATTCAGGACAACTATTTACTATTTACTAATCTTTATATAAATTAGAAACAAAGAAACAAATTTCCATGACCTATATATTACTGTGATATTTATAAATACATATTCCTGTGATCTATGTATGTGAGGAAAAAATTACTGTAAATCTCAGTAATTCTAGATCTAATAAAATGAAATGACATACATCAGATGTCAAATCAATCTACTAAGATCACCCCAGAATATATTAGTAAATCCTGGTTTGTGTTTTAACCAGCCCCGTCCTGAAATATCTTCTAAAATAAATACCTTCCACAATAATTGTATAGACTCCACCAATTTCTGTGCTCCAAATGTTTTGAATCATTGATCCCATTAGCAATAGCATAGTCATATCCTGATAGATGATGGAATTTATCATCCTCTCAAATTGGCAACAGGTTCTGGGATATTAATGTACCCAGATACTGTAATTCTGTCTCAAGTAGAAAAGGATTCCATAAGTCAATATAAAAATGTTCCCTTAAGTTTTTTTTTAAAAAAACCCAAAAGCCATCAGTGGCTTTTGAATATCTGTGCTAGAGGATAGCCTATCGAAGCTTGCTTCTACAATATAAAAATTTGAAAAATAGTTGTGTTAATAATCACCAATGAAGCTTCCTTCCATGAGCTGGAAACATAGATTTCTTTTGTCCATTTAGAAAATTATGTCAGCCTGCTAAATGGAATCAAATAAATGTCGCAAAAAGTTCCAGGAGAATGTCAAGGTTGGATTGTTCCAAGAAGGAAAGCAGAGAAAACAGAGATTCACTTTGTGGCAGTGAATCCAGATGGCTTTGTAAAATTCCTAGATACATTACAGGCAATCCTCAGCTTACAACAGTTCATTTAGTGACTGTTCAAAGTTACAATGGCACTGGAAAAAAGTTATTTATGGCCGTTTTTCACAGTAATGACCATTGAGCATCTCCATGATCATGTGATCAAAATTCATATTCTTGGCAACTGACTGTTGACAGTTGCAGTGTCCCAGGGTCATGTGAACATCTTTTGAGACATTCTGAAAGGCAAACTCAACAGGAAAGCCAGATTTATTTAAAAACCATGATACTAACTTAACAATTGCAATGATTCACTTAACAACTGTGCCAAAAAAGGTCGTAAATGGGACAAAATTCATTTAACAACTGTCTCACTTAGCAACAGAAATTTTAGGCTCAATTGTGGTTGTGGATCAAGGACTACCTGTATAGGAATGAATGAGAGAAAAGAGAGAGAATTATAGGAGTTGAAGTCCAAATATCTTAAGCCCCTGTCACACTGCACCAACGGATGGAAAGAGGATGTAAAACGGAGAAAAACACTTGCCATCTGT
>BHFT01010211.1:0-21112 GCA_004320025.1 Laticauda laticaudata
ACTTTCAGCACAGCCGAACTTCCTAGCGACTGATAAGGTTTTGCACTCTTGCAAGCAAATTCAGTTTGCAGACCAGTTGGCAAGTGCGCAAATTGAAGAAAGGAAATTTGAGCCACAGTTCTTTCAAAGGCGGAGAAGACTTCGTGAGAGCGTTTGCTTTGAGGACTTGGGTCAGCTGGATTCGTTTTGAATTGGTGGCAAACTGCATCCTCTGAAATCTGTTGTGGCCTTAATGGCCTCCGCTCAACTTCCATACAGCTTAGCGACTGAAGCCATTGTAGGGTATACGGTGAATAGTATCGGCCCCTTGGGAGAGGGAAACCTTCAAACTCAGGATAGGCAATATCTATCACAAGATTGTTCCTCGACAGGTCCTGCGAAGCTGTATCTATGCGAAAATTTTCCGTTTCGCTTGGGCCAGTAAGGTGGGGACCAATAGTCAATTCAGCTCTTCTCCAATAACCTTCTCAATAGTGGTGAGATCCACGCTGGCATTACGGGGAGTGAGGAAATGCCACTATAGAGTCTCGTGTGGTTGGGAGGCCCACTGACATTTGCACGTGCAGTCATGACAGGCCTCCGCCCCCTGACGGGCACGTTTGGGTATCTTGAAATATACCAGGGCCAATTGGGCGTTTGAGAAGAGAGGCAAATTAGATCTGAATCACCGGTGTCCCATACATTCTGCACTGCTTTCTAGAAGACCAGACGGGTGTAAGGCTCCACTTCTGGCCCATGTCTATCGTGGCCTACTGAGGCCAGTCCGCTTGTGTGTTTAAGGCCCCTGCTTGTTGTGTTCTGCCTTGACGCGAAAACAGATTGGCCTCGGCCCACCTGAACAACTTGGCCGTCTCCAGCATCAGAAGTTTGGAATCGCGGTACCTCCCTGTCTTGTTTATGTGGGTCTTGGTTGTGCATATTGTCTGTCAAGACCAGAACATGCGCTGTGATGGAAATGGGGTTAGAAAACTGCATAAGGCCAGGTGAAATCTGCTCGCAGCTCCAACAGGTTGATGGCTTTGTGGATTTGTTCAGAAATAGTTCAAATTCCCTGCGCCGTGTGGGATTTTGGAAGTGAAGCTCCCCCAGTCCTACCAGACTGCATCGGTTGCAGATCGTTGGCCATTGAAAGCGTTCCTTGAACCTTATCCCTTGTTAAACTACCCTTGTTAATCATTTTTTTTCCGACACCAGCATAGGCGATCGCGAGAACAATGTACGGTACCTTTATCCGGATACTGGACAGTGGCTCTTCTGGATCCGCTGGAAAAGAAGGAGGAACATTGCAGGCTTTTCTAGAATGGAATCGAGCCCAAGGCACAATGGATATACAAGAAATCAGTTCCCCATAACAGTTTGAGAACACATTTGCAAGGGAAACCCTCTTTAAGTTCTGATCCTCTCTGGCCCAAGGACTGGATACTGTTTAACCTGTCCTGGAGAGAATTGGCTTTTATCCCAATTTATGGGAAAAGCTGTGACCCGAAGGGTCTCCAGATTAACCTTGTATCCAATTTTGCTTGGATGTCTAGAGTGACAAATTAAAAATTATCATCCAGATAACATTGTAAATGAATAGATTTGATCCTGAGTTGAGGCAGTCAAAGCTGCTATGGACCTGTAAAGACCTAGGGGCAGAAGCAGACCGAATGGTAGGGCGATAATCAAATAGTGCCGTCACAATAGGGCAAAATCTAAAGATATTTGTAGTTGAGTAGGTCTAATTGTTATAATGTTAGATTAAGCCTCTGTGAAGAATCTATAGAAGTCAGACATCGTTCTTTCTGATGCTGAGCAGAATGGACTGGATCCATTCTTTGAATTTTTGATAAACAATGATTGTTTCAGATGTTGGAAGGTCCAGAATTGCCCTCCAGCCCCCCTAACTTTTGGGACCCAATACAATAGAGAGTTAACAGTCTTGACCCCGCTGTTTAGATGGGACCTCTCCTATACGGCCCGAACATGTAGAAGATGATTGATAGCCTCGTGCTATCAACGTCCTCTAAATGATGTTCATGGACCTAGGGCTCCTAATGAAAAAGTTCAGGGGGAGGATTTGAAAACTCTCGCGCCAAAACCAAACCTAATAGTGTCCCTGGACCATTGCATTTCAGAGGTGGAGCTGTCCCCATTGATCAGCAACAGTTTTAGCTGCCCTCGAATGGGAATTGCTGTTCAACGGGTTCACTTGGGGCGACCAAAAAATCAGTCCTCCAGTACACTCTGGGGTTTCTCACTGACCTCCCCACTGACCTCTATCGGAAGATTCAGACCTTCTGTCTAAAATTGGGCCTGTTAGCCTGATGTTCTCTAAGATCTCGGGGAACGTATGGCGCCTTGATAGTAGGGCCAAAAGGAACCCCTTCGAAAACAAACTGGGGCGTTCTTTTTTTCAGAACCTCCGAAAAAAGCGAGGGGAAGCCACTTTTTTCTTGTTTCTATTCTCTTAAGGGAGGCAGCTCCAAGACACTGCCAAATAATTTATCCCCAATATTGGGGCTGAATGCCAGCTTGCATTTATTGCTTGGTCTATCTGCTTGCCAATGCCTGAGCCTATAACAGTGTCTCCGTACTGATATGCTGAGATACTATGGCCCTAGACGAGATTTGACTTACATTAAATGTTGGGCCGTCGGTGGAGAATTCTGCCACTTGCAATAATTTTAGCCTATGTCCTGGTGGCCTCTGACATTTGATGCAACAATATATCCCTCAAGTGAAAGAGACCATCGTAGGGAGGACCGTTGTAAAAAGGAACGCCGCCTGTAGCTCCCCTAATGGCCCAGGCGTCAGAAACATGGCGGCCCTATGGAATGCAACTTCTGACTCTCTTTTTCTTCCGGTCTCAGGGTTCTCGGCCTCATTGGGAAAAGGTTGAAGAGAGGCCAGTACCACAATGGGGCTCATTCCACCTCCGGCGTTTTTGAGAAAATTTTGAAAACTCTGGTGCCAAAACTATAAATATTGTTTATCGTACCCTGTTGGGGCTGGCGTATGATGCTGCTGATTGCCAATTTGATTTATGACTAATTCAGTAAACATACGAGGGACAGAATAGTTTCCACTCTCTATGGGAGCCGGTTGTTGAGGAATATTAGATCCTCGGATTTCATCCGGAGAACCTTGTTGACAATGGATGAGGGGTTTTGATGTGCCTAGTTTTGCGGTTTTCTTTGCCATTGAACAGTATGGATTAAAGAGGTGCAGGTGAAAAAGCCAGAAAGGTAGGTTGGTCTGGATATGAGGCCTTTCGTCATCCAAACATTTCCTCGGTTCTAGTGGGTCAGCCTCTGACAAGCCCCAAGTCCATCTGATTGGGATCGACCCCAACTCCATGGAACATTCCCTGATCCTCAAATTCCACCTTCTCCCAAAGACCCTGTGGCTGGTATGTTAGGAATATTGGGGAATACCCGCAGTTTGATGTTGTTCCCATATGCGCAAAAGGAATCGAGCAGACAAGGATCCTACATTCTGATGTAGCAAGAAGTATCTGGTTCCTGATGGATTGCTGAACTCCAGCCACAATGCCCCTTTGAATTCGCCATCTGCATCCAATGCTTCATTTCAATGGGAATAGTCCAGTCGTAATCCCTCCTCCCTGTCTTAAAGCCGGTGACCATAGGGATTGAAGCGTTGCCTCTGGGATTTAAGCTGGGCAGTTCTTATTGGGTTTTTTTAGAGGAGAAGTGCCTATGGGGTTGTCCAGAAATTAGCTTGCCTGGGCTGGGTAGATAAGTCCAAGGGCCCCAACAATTGGGACTTGGGACTTTTGTCTTATTGTTGTTATCATAGCCAATCTTGTCCACCTCCCTGGCCCCCGTCGTTTCTGCAGTTGCCTTTCAAGGATAGTGCCATCTATGGGTATTCCTAATCTTGCCTGCCTTAGAGGCCTTTTTTGGGGCCCACTTGACTTATCTCGGGTCTTATTGTCTTGGAGCAGAAGACGTTGTCACCTTCCATTGTTGGAGGATGATTTCTCTTGCCTCTGACTTTTAATTTAGATTAAATTATTATTTATATTATTATTAGTAGTAGTATTTGTACTTTGGAGTGCATTGCCTTCCCCTGTGGTTGAAAGTTAGAACCCCTCCAGAGTGTAAGGATATATATATACAAAGTATATATATTGAATGCTGTTCAGCTGTCCTTCGGGTATTTATCCCATGTCATTGTAGTGCTTTTAAAGTTGTTAGCAACGTTTCAGCAGAATCTCATCTGCATCATCAGGCTTCTATTGATGTTTGTATTATGGGTCAGGCTCTCACAGCCATTTGTTTTAAATTTGAGGCTAGCCTACTGCTGTCCAGGATGGTTTTTTCTACATCCTGAATTTGGTTGGAGTCTTTGGTCTGTGTTTTATTGGACTTGGAGTTGGTTTGATTGGTGTTTTCTGGTTTCTTCTGTCGTTTTTGTGTTTTGATTGGCTGGCAACACTATGTTTTCCTGTATTGGAGGCTTTCAGTGCAGCTTGGCTTCGTGTAAGGACGGCTAGCTGCACGAAGCCAACCTGTACTGAAAAGCCTCAACACAGGAAACACAGTGTTGCCAGCCAATCAAAGCCACAAAACAGACAGAAGAAACCAGAAAAACACCAACAAAAACAAACTCAAGTCCAATAAACACAGACCAAGACTCCAAACAATCAGGATGTAGAAAAAAAACATTCGTGGGGACAACCAGTAGACTAGCCTCAAATAAAACAATGGCTGTGATAGCTGACCCACAACGAACTCAATACAGAAGCCTTGATGTATGGCAGATGAGATTCTGTCTGAAACGTTGTTTACAACTTTAAAGCACTACATGACGGGGATAATACCCGAAGGAAGGCTGACTGCATTCATGTAAGTACCTGTGAAAACTTTAAAAACCAAATATATACTTTATATATACCGGTGGTCTTAACTACATCCATAAGCCCTCTCTATGCAGAAGTAGGATCCCCTTTCATAGACCAGGAAACAATAGTTGTTCCATTATTCAACGCATAGACTTTTGAACGGGTCTTGTGCCATTCTTTACCAGAACAGTTAAACCACAATTAAAACAGTAAACAGCTGTCTGTATACAGTATTGTACATTCACACTAACTCTCAGTTATCTAAGTTGAGGTAATTCCCCGTTAGGAGAATGAGCGCATACAGGGAGACGTACTGAGAGTCGTGAAGAATAACATACACACACAGCACACAGATACACTGCACAGTAAATGTAGGTTTTACTTCCCATAAACATTTAAGCAAAGTCCAAGATAAGCAGTCCAAGTTATTCACAGGTAAGTCAGTCAGTTGCAGTTCAGGGATAATCTAAATACCAAAGTCCAGTATCAAAAACAGGACAGTAACAGACTTACATCAATGATCCGTAACGGTCATCAGGAAGAATGGCAACTCTTTCCAACAGAAGAAAACAGAGACTCACTGAGACTAAACAACCTAGGTTTCTGGCTCCATCTTATGGCCATTTGCAGAACCACATCCAATTACAGTTTTAGTATTCTCTTAAAGACATAGTATCCTAGTTTATATATTTCCAACGCAAATAACTGTTAGGTGACTTACATTCCTAACAAAAACTATTTTAGTAGAGGAAATAAGTAGAGAACAGATCAAGGAACATGGGGGAATGAGGACAGAAATAAATTTTGGTAGAAACTGTTCAAACAGTTTTGCTTGCAAGAAGTATTGGCTAAATCACACAATAGTGACTTTTTTTTTTTGCATAAAACAAATCTTGGATGAAAATAATCAATCACAGAATGCTGATTTATAGAAAGCAAGGTGAATATTTACAAAGCTTGGCAGTGAAAAAGTTAGTATAACACTGACTGCAAAACCTGTGCAAAAAACATAAAATACTTAAAGAAAAAACATACATGCACAAAGTCAGATTCAAATTCAAACAAAATAAAATCCATCTAAAGCAATTACTAATATGGAATTGAATGACCATGGAATTCATTACTCACTTGATCTCTTCCTGATTTATGTGATGTCATATGGCGTTCAAGTTGTGTTCTGTATGCAAATGTGTAACTGCATAAGGAGCAACTGAAGTTATCTTCATTTTTTTCATGGCGATATTTTATATGTTCTTTCAGAGAGGTAAAGCGTTTATACCCTCTATCACAGTAAGGGCATGTGAGTAGCTGCGAAAATGCATCTGGTGTGCCTGAATGAGAATAACAAAGTATTATTTTGTTGATCATTATTACAGTCACTCTATTTCAAAATTGGCTTTTTATTTTAATCAGTTAACCTCTAGTCAGGAACAAGTGGTGGTAAAAGTATCATCTATGCTGCACAAATATATTTATATATATACTCTCAAATAGAAAGATCTCCACACCACAAAACAGACAAACACCTGAGCACAAACAGACTCCCTCTGATGCCTCCNGCCAAGCTGCACTGAAAGCCTCCAACACAGGAACAGAGTGTTGCCAGCCAATCAAAGCCACAAAACAGACAGAAGAAACCAGAAACACCAATCAATCAAACTCCAAGTCCAGTGAACACAGACTCAGACTCTTAGCCAATCAAAATAGACCGGCCTTGAATTTGAAACCAGAAGCTGTGAGACCCACATCCATACAGTATTCAACTTTGTTCGGGTATTTTCCCATGTCATTTTGGTTGTGCTTTTAAAGTTGTAGCAATGTAATAACATTAGCAACGTTATATATGATTTCCATGGGTACAGGTATGCAGGTCTTGTGTTTGGGTCTTTTCCCGTATAAGATTGAGAATATCTCAGCAACATTTCGATGAGGTCCCACTCACCATCTTCAGGCCGGTGCTTTCAACTTCGTGCTTGTGACAGCAAAGCATGATCGGAGCTGCCATCTCCCTATATATACTTGTGGGGAGTTGGCTGCAGAGAAACACCCCCATAACATGAATAACGGGATGATACCTCCCACCTACCAGACATCTGGAAACTAGCCCTTATCAACAAATGAGTCCGAGCCACAAAAACCAACACCGGACCCAAAACAACACACAACGCCACCACCAATCTCCCTCACCAGACTCAAACCCAAACCCATTCCATAGATGAAAGGCAACCACCATCCAGAAACCAGACCATGGCTGTATCACCAGCTGCTATACACCCCGACCCCCAAACTAAGCAAACTGACACACACTATGAACATATAGCTGGACCTCAAAATCGGAGCCAAACCAAAACCCAGAATCTTACATCACAGCCATCTGCTCAGGATATCACATCACGGAACTCAGGAGGTTACACCACAAAATCTCAGGATGTTGCAACACAGCCAATGACCCAGGAGATTACAGCACAGGATGTCACAACAATATAACTCAGAAGGTCATCACACAGCCCATTACCCAGATCGTTACAACACAGGAGGCTGATAGACACACAGCCAGTACCTCAACTACACTGGTTCTTATGAAAAAGCCAACCAATCTGCAAACATCAACTCCAATCAAGAAATAACAACACAATAGGGGGAGGAACTGGTGTCGCGATGATACTGCATGCAATCTTGGAGGTCTGAGATTGCAGCCGATATCTTTGCCCCTGGACGGTCCAAACCAACCGAAACCATCCTGAAGAGATGGTGATAGTGAAGGGCGCATCCTGTAGATCCCAGGGTTATCGCAAAGTCCCTAGTTGATCCAGGAGAAGCCCTTTTGACAGCGGCAGAGAGGCAGCCCCCAAAGCTGCTGAAGTTGGGACAGCTCCGAATGGAAGAGGTTGAAAGAGAAAGTGTGGAAGGAGAGTTGAAAGATAAAGTGTGTCGATTTGGTTGAGAACAGTTTTTTATTATTTTAAGACTTAAAAGACTTCAAAGACACCTAAGGGAAGAAGAATCTGTAAAAAGTTTTGACAGAATTGAATAAGCGGCAGTTTTTAAACAGAAGTGTCAAAGAAAAGCCGTGTTTTATGTTTTTCTATGTTGGATTCCTATTGTGATTCAGCATTTGCTAACGGACTGTTTTTCTCTAGTTTATTTTATATCTATTTTTTCCTCTTCTCTTTTTTGATTTGAATATTTTAGTTAGAGGCTTTTTATTATTTTAGATTAGAGGCTCCCTTAAGCTATACTTTTTTCTAACTTTTATTATGTTTGTATGGAAAGGAGGGGAGAGTGAGGGTAAAGAAACTTTGTAACACACTGCAACTAGAGGTTATGAAATTCTTTTAAGACACTTACTATGTGATAAGATAGAGGAAAGACACGGAAGAGTGTTACTGCAGTGTTCTTTGGATTTCTATCAACAATTGAAACTTGCTTTTGGAGAGAGCTATGACAAGAGCCTTGGATAATTAAATAAAGTTGCAGTGTGTTTCTTTTTATTTTCTAAGTTGAGTCACCCCCTTCACCAGCATACTGTTCATGGATGAGTAGATGAGGTAACCGAGTTTTTACAAGATATGCAATGAGAAATAAGCCTACCAAGAGAAGTTCATATTAGATTTACAAAAAAAGCCATTAAAACACAAATATTACAATGGTAAGAGAAAAACATTGAAATACAAAGCAAAGATATAGTGTTTTAAGTAAATACCTAGAATAATAAGAAGGTGAGAAAACAAGATCATTTTGACTAAAATGCTATTGAAAAAAGAGGTGAATTAGATGACTAATCCCAGAAGGTTAATGTTTACCATGCAAGAACAGAGATATAGAATTGATTCAATCGAGAAATCAGAATTATTCTAGGCGGAATTTTTTTGAAGGAGAGAGGAGGCAGAAAAGATTTCACTAACTGAATTCCAAGACAACCAAATGGAGACTGAAAAGAAGAAGCGCGAGTAGGTGATCGTGGAGACTAAAGAACAACATGAACCAAGATCTACGAGTGCTGCCAAACAATTATAAGCATAATTATGTGAAGAGAAAAAACTGATTACAATGAATATAAATGGACTTAATTCAGCTATTAAAAAAGGAAAATTTTTCACAGATTAGAGAAACTAAAATTGATATAATTTGTCTAAAGAAGTATATATTAAAAAACAATATGAACAGGTTGATACAGCCAAATTAGGAAATATTTACTTCTTTGACTCAATGTAAAAAAAGAAGAGTGGTTTTATATTATCAAAGAGACCATTCAGCAAAATTGATTTATGCTGATGAAACGGGAAGATATTAATGGTGAAATAAATGGAAATAATACGAAAACACTTTTGATTGCAATTATGCTTTGAAATGATAACAAGAAGAATTTATAAAAAAGTACCAAGAAAATAATTGGACGGAGCTATGTCAAATAGTTATGATGGAGAGATTTCATGGAATGTAGTGACAATAAACTGACTATAAAAAACAACAACAACAACAACAAAGCAAAATAGGAAGACTCTCCCAAATTCTTTTTTAAATGATAGATGAAAAAATTTAAAAGATATGTGGAGAGAAAGAAATGTTAAAACCAAACAATACACTTTTTACTTCAAAAGACATTAACATGGTCCAGAATAGATATGATTTTGGATTTCAACAGAATTAATATCTAATATTCAAGAAACAAATATCAAAACAAGTCTTGGGCAGACCATAATCCAATGACAATTAAATGAAAGAACAAAAAGAAGATTGAGATGACATTAAATAATACTATTCTGAAGGAGAAGGATTTATATAGCGGATGGAGAAAGAATGTTTTTTTCTTGGAGAAAATAAAAAAGAAGAACTTCAATTCAGAACAATGGACACAAAGAGGCATATGCTAGAGCTGATAATAGACTACACAAGGAAAAGGAACATTAGGAAAAGGCAAGCCATGACTTTAGAAGATGAGTATAAAAAGACTCGAAAAAAACTACAGAAAACACCACAGAAAAAAGACATTTAAGCTAAAACTGGATACAATTAAACATAAATGAGTTTAATAGAGAAAGAACAATTAGCACAGAAATCAGAAATGCTGAACAGAATTATTTTGAGGATGCAAACAAACCAGGTAGATGGTTAGCATACAAACTAGAAAGAAAAGAATCAAGGAAAAATACCGCAGTTAATAGATGATCAAGGTCAAGTTTGTTCACCGCAATAAAGAGAAGAAATCATCAAGACTTTATGGAAATCTATGACAAAGAGAATATTGATGAGGAAAGAAATTAAACATGTATTTACAGAATGCTAATCTACCTAAGATACCTAAGAGACTGAAAAATTTAGAAAGCAATATAACAGGATGGAGTTAACCGAACACTTAAGAAACAAATAATGGAAGCACCAGGCCCAGATGACTTTCAGCAGAATTCTATAAAACATTGCAAGAATCGCTGAATGTTCCATTGCTAGAAGTCATGAATGATTATGCTAAAGAAGAAATACCTAAAACATGGTCAGAAGCCAATATTACACTTATTCCAAAAGAAGAGACTGATCCATTACAAATTAAGAATTATACACCTATTTCTTTATTAAATGCAGATTAAAATCTTTGCTTCAATATTGGCAGAGAGACTCAAGAAATATTTAAATAATTTTATTCATTCTGACCAAAATGGATTCTGCCAAAGAGACAAATAAAGATAATATGAAGTAATATTGGACACATTGAATATTATAGGCTCACCCCGAAAAACAAAGTGTTTTGATATTTTTAGATGCACAAAAGCGCATTTATAATGTGAACTGTTATTAGTATTAGAACAGTTGGGCTTTGCCAGAAAATTTATTTAACAGATACAAAGCCATATATTATAAGCAAATGCCAAAGGCAATGATAGAGGGAGAATTAACAGGCTCTATCATATAAAAGAAGTACAAACAGGTTGCCACTATCCCTTTGCTATTCATATAACTCTGAAATGTTAAATAGAAAACATTAGAGATGAAAACAGTATTAAAAGGATGAAAATTAAAAAGGAAGAATTTAAATTGCAAGCTTTTGCGGATGGATTTAGCTTTTATTTTAAAGACATCCATGAAAGCACCCAAAACGATTGGAAAAATAGAGCATATGGTAAGGCCGGCCTGAAAATAAACAAAGACAAAACAAAGATTTGACAAAGAACATTTACTAAGACAAAAAGAGAATTGGCAAGATATATGAAATTCAAGTACGAATAAGGTAAGTACTTGGGGATACATTTGACAGCAAGATGTAGTACATTAAAGAGAACAATTAATAAACTTAAACACAGACAGCACATAAACTGACGAAATGGGAAACACTACAATGTGCACTAATAAGGAGAATTTCAACAATCAAAATGAATATTTACCCAGAATTCTATACTTTGTTTCAAACAATACCAGTTAGACTTGGAAAGGACTACTTGAAGAGATTTAAACAAAACTTGTGTTAATATTATATGGCAAGGTAAGAAAGCAGAGAATAAAGTTAAAAATCTTACAGCTGCTAGAATTAGAGGAGGACTACAAGCTACAAACTTGACATGAGTTAGGAATGGAAACATTAAGAAATACTTGATTGCTGATTTAGAGGACACGATTTTTGTTGGGTGCCTTTTTTATGCCTTTTATGATATAAAGAAACTAAATGCGGTTATTTAGAAGACATCATGTACGAGAGTCTGTGTCGTAAATGGGAGAAGATTAAAAGACAATTTATTTGAAAATCCATTCTGGGCTATCGACTATTGAAGCATTTCTTATCCTATAACATATAAGAAAGGAACAAACAATTAAATAGTGGAAATTCTGAATGAAAAGGGGAACTTAAATCATGCAAAAAGTAGAGAACAAGGTATAAAGATGAATTGGTTTTCTTATGTGCAAATACATTCAAGTTAAAAAAGACTTCAAACAGAAGGTTTCGATAATAAATTGACTGATTTAGATAAGATTTACAGGTACTGATGAAAGTGTGATTAAAAATTGTGTGGATATTTATTTAGAAATTAAACTAGAAGAAGAACAAGTTAAGAAACTGAGTGTTTGGGAAGAATTTTGGATATGGTGATATCTAGAGAAATGGCAAAAAATGTGATTTCAAAATTATAAAATGACAATGTCAACAGCATTCTAAAGAAAAATACGTAGATGTTTTACTGGCATTTCCCCCTGACAAGAACAGCAAGAATGTTCAAGAATAAATCCGAAAGATGTTTTATATGTCATCAAGATACCTGGCTCATATTACCATATTGGTGACTTTGCAGATGCAAAAAAATATTGAACTAAAATCCACACGTGATTGGAAAAAATGACTAAAAAGAATATCGATTTTAAAACCAGAGATATTTATTGGAATTCTACCTGGATACATACAGCAAAAATTTAAAATATTTGATTGTAAACGTATTAACAGCAGCTAGGATTGTATTTGCTAAAAATTGGAAAATGAAAAATACCATTGCAGGAGAAATTATTAAGAAAATCGAATGTGTTGAAATGAGCAGATTGACATTTGAAATTAGAGAACAAGAGGATAAATAATATTACAAAATTTGGGACCTTTTCTATCAATGGTTGGACAATAAATATAGTAATAGAATATGTAGAATTATAGAAATAATGAATATATAAGATGTATTTCTTATATATTATTTATTTATACATATATAAAATGTTTTTAAGATAGATTTGGAAGACTATATGAATTGTTATAAAATAAACAAAGTGTAGCTACCTCGCAAAGTATGAATGAATAAAATTATAGTCAAATGATTGGATTAATAAAATACTAGGATATTCAATTTCTGATAATATGGGTTATTATGTAATGTAACTGTAACTGAGACTATGAAATCAATGCACAAAAATTGTAAACCAACCAATACACGTTTGTATACTTATTGGAAGAAAGCTGGATGTTTTATGTTTTGTTTGTTTTTGTTTGTCCTTAAAAATCAAAAAACTAAAAAAAAAAAAAGAAATAACAACACAATCAACCAGCCTGCTTACAACAGAGCCAGCACACTACACCTCCCCACCAATATTTATAGAGAGATGGCAATTCTGATCATGCTTGCTCACACAAGCACAAAGCGAAAGCACCAGCCTGAAGATGGCAAGTGGGACCTCAATCAAAACGTCATCAAAATACTCTCAATCTTACATGGGAAGATACCCGAACATGGCAACAACCCGATACCTGTACCCATGAAAATCTACAAAAACAAAATATAGATATATAGATATAGATATAGATATATAGTTTTCTTAAGTTTTCGCGGGGTATTCATATGTATGTTTTTGTTCGGAAAACACACGAGGTAGACCGGTTCCAACAACAAAAGGCTTTATCAACAAACAGTCAGAATAGGAACACATTGGCTGCAGCGAGGGCTAGCCTTTATACAGGCTGGCCTGCCTGCTTTCAGCTATGCATCCCTTGAATTTGCTGCCTTTCAGCAGCTCTTTGGATTGGTTCCTAGTGAACCAATCCACTGCTTACTTTACTGGGCCAATCAGAAGTGTAAGTCTAGGAGTCAACCATTTACATATAGAACATGTATGGTATTCAACTTTGTTCTGGTATTTTCCCATGTCATTATAGTTGTGCTTTTAAAGTTGTAGCAACATTTCAGCAGAATCGCATCTGCCATCATCAGGCTTGTGTATTGTATTTGTTTGTGAGTCAGGCTTTCACAGCCGTTTCTGTTTTAAATTTGGTGCAAACCTACTACTGTGCCAGAACTGTTTTTTCTTCATCCTGATAAGTTGGGAGTCTTGGTCTGTGTTTATTGGTCTTGGAGTTTGCTGTATTCTGCTTGATTGGTTTTTCTAATATCTTCTGTCTGTTTTATAGCATTTTTGTGTCTTGATTGGCCTGCAACATTGTGTTTCCTATATTGGAGGCTTTTAGTGCAGCTTGACTTCAGGTAAATGGTCTGTTTGTGCCCAGGTGTTTGTTTGGCTTGTGGTGTGGAGATTTTTTTGTTTGTGAGTGCAGGTTTCCAGATAATTGACAGTCTGGTGGAGTCACTTCTTCTATTCATGCTTTCAGATCTTTTTTCAATCTCTATGGCTTCTCTGATAATTCTGTAGCTGGGGTTTTCTAGTTTCCTAATAAATGATAGCCGTCCATGTGTTATTTGTTTGTTAAAATTCTTTTAATTATAATATGAGATAGATTTCTACCCTCCCCCTCCACCAGCAAATTAGATAGTGACTATTGTAGTACCGATACAAATACCAGAGGTTGTCAAAAATAAACATTGCAAAATTGTGAATATTTTCTGCCAGTGAAAACTACCATATCCACATTCAAAAATAATATTTTTCATCACCAACTGTTGAAAAAACAAATGAGAAAATGTTTTGATTCAAATTACTTTTCACTATAACCATCTCGGTTTGTCTTTCCTCACTTTTGCAATTAAGAAAAGATTATCTGGTCCAGCAGAATTGATGCTGTCTCAAACAAGCTGTTTCTTCTTCTGTTGTGAAATGTAGTTCATGACACCAATCTAATGAAATCAAACACATTGAATTCATTTGCTGTATGAAGGAAATAATATTTGCATAATATTTGCATAATATGTGAGCTAATCACGGAATGTGCAATATTTGTCTTCCTAATGTCCTGGCATTTTTAATTTGCAAGTGTTAAGAATGTGAACTTTGTAAACTAAAGAGAAGAGATTATTAAGTATGCAGTTGTACCAGAATGGCTAAAAAGAGGGTTGAATGTCTCTAAACTCTCCTCTCAAAAACTCTTTGTTTCTTCACAGTCTATTGAGAGAGGAGAATATTTGTAACTCAGGATTGAAATGAGGGATCCTTGGTGGTCTCTCAGCTTGGTTGTTTTCTTGCAGATGTTTCATTACCCAAACTAGGTAACATTATGATGATGTCTATTTTGGGTAATGAAAGGTCTGATGCAGTGGTGGGATTCAAATTTTTTTACCACCAGTTCTGTGGGTGTGGCATGGCTTGGTGGGAGTGGCTTGGTGGGCATGGCAGGGGAAGGATACTGTAAAATCCCCATTCCCTCCCCACCCCACTAACTTGTTTTCCAGCTCCGTTCTCCTATGCAAGGCAACAAAAGAAGACCCAGCCGATCAGCTGGCAGTCATGAGGCAGAGAATAGGTGGGGGGGCAGTCAGAGGTGGTATTCCAAATTTCTCAAAATTTCCACTACTGGTTCTCTGAACTACTCAAAATTTCCACTACCGGTTCTCCAGAACTGGTCAGATCCTGCTGAATACCACCTCTGGTCTGATGTTACCTAGTTTGGGTAATGAAACCAGAGGTGGTATTCAGCAGGTTCTGACCAGTTCCGGAGAACCAGTAGCGGAAATTTTGTAATTCAAAGAACCGGCAAATACCACCTCTGACTGGCCCCACATCTATCTATTCTCTGCCTCCCAATGATCAGCTGGGTCTTCTTTGGTTGCCCTGCACAGGACAACAGAGCTGAAAATCAGGTTAGTGGGGTTACTGCCATGCCCACCAAGCCACACCCACCAAGCCATACTACACCCACCAACACATGCCCACAGAACCAGTACTAAATTTTTGAATCTTCTTGATATTCTATTTACACTTCTTTCTTTGAAGTAACATTGTGATACTTTCTGTAACTAGCACTTATCTTCCAGGAATACCTCATCTGACATCCACTCTTAAACCTCAGTGTGTGAGAAAGATGGGACAGTTCACTGTTAGTATTGTGTTTCTGGTGATTAAAAAGTAAAAATGAAAAAAATGAAAAATTCTTCACTTCAACACTCTTGCCTGAGACAAAAAAAAAAAAAAATCAGTTGAGTCAAAAGGGATGCTCGTCTTTGATCTCGNCAAAAAAAAAAAAAAATCAGTTGAGTCAAAAGGGATGCTCGTCTTTGATCTCGTTATAAGTCTTGTGCGACCATATCAGTGTGTAGCTTGTTGGTTTAGTTGGGTGGCATCTGACAGGCATCTGAGAAACATAGAGAAGAAAATTAGAATGAAAACTGATATTTATCTTTCCACTTCTAGCAGGACTTCCAGAAATTATTGTGGACGAGTAAAATGCAAATCAAAGGCCAGACAGGGAATTATATTAAAACCAGACAGAGTCAGAGGATCCATTCCTTGTAGTTAGGGCAAATACATTTTGAAGTCATGGTTGCTTATGTAGTTAGGACCCTGGTCTGACAATTGGCAGGCTTGCATTAGAGACTAGTTTGCTGCCATGTGACAGGGTGAGCTCCCATTATTATCTTCAGTTCCTGCTGACCCTGCAGTTTGAAAGAGGATGATTGCAAGTAGACAAATGGGTACCACTTTAGGGGGCAACTTAAGAGGGACTTGAAAGGAGCTCCTGGCTGTCCATCCCCCAGGCAACTACCATATTTTTTGCACTATAAGACACATTCCCTCCCCCCCAAAGTGGCTGGAAATGCCTGTGCATCTTATAGAGTGAATATTGGCAAAGCTCTTCCCACCCACCGCCCCCCATCCTTCGGCTTTTGCCTCCCAGCAATTTACCTCCTTGCAGCAAACAACCTGGTCAGCTTCAGCACAGCCTGATTTAGCATGAGCAGCTGGTTAGCGGTTGGTTCAGCCTCCTGGAATACCATCAATCAGCTGTTCCAGGCTGCGAGGATTATTGCTGTCCATTGCCACCATCCCTACTGATTGCTGCCACTGTCTATTGCCACACATCCCATTTTCACCCTCCGTGTACCCTATTTTTGGCCACCACCACTGCTAATTGCCACCAATCGCAGCCACCTCGAACGGGCCAAAAATGGGACACACAGAGGCCAAAAATGGGGCACACAAAGTCCAAAAATGAGGCATGCAGAGGTGGTGATGGGCGGCAGCGATGGGTTGCAGCAGCAGCAATGGGTGGCAGCAATCCCCGCCACCTGAAACAGCTAATTGGTGATGTTCCAGGAGGCCGATCCAACTGCCAATCAGCTGCTTGTGATAAATCAGGATGTGCTGAAGCTGACCAGGCTGTTTGCTGCAAGGAGGTAAATTGCTGGGAAGCAGAGGCCCTTTTTTTTTCTTGTTTTCCTTCCCAAAAGCGAGGTGTATCTTATGATCTGGAGCATCTTATAGTGCCATGATGGCATTTGTGCAGGCATGCGAGCCCTAGACAAATTTACCTGCATTGTGCATGTGCACGCCTCCCAGCTGATTTTTGGCCTGCTTGAGGCAGGTTTTGGCCTCCCAGAGGCTTCTCTTGAGCTCCTGGGAGGGCAAAAACAGCCTTCCCTGGGCTCCAGAGGCCCTCCAGAGGCTGAAAATGGGCACTTCCAGTATTTCCAGAAGCCTGTTTTTCACCCTCCTGAGACTGCAGAGGCTTCCCTCAAGCCTCCAGGAGGACAAAAAGTCTCAAACAGGCCAAAAGTCAGCTGGGAGGCACATGCATGTGCAGTGCAGGTAAGGAGGCGGGGGGGTGTTGCACATGCATGTGCAGGGGGGTGCGTTGCATTGTGGGTGCCAGCACATGTGCATGCACACTATTGTATGTGCATGTGCTTTCGGCACACCACAATAAAAAGGTTCGCCATCACTATTATACTGCAAAAAATATGATAATTCTTTCATCCTTTTGGAGCTTCCCACACAAATAGTAGGCCATTTTTAGCATCTTATAAAGCAGAAGTCCATATGATCTTCATCTGTGCTGTGGGGATCCCTCCACCAGCTGTGGATGGGTCCAAAAATAGGCAGGGCTGAAGAGGTGTTGGGTTTTTTTTTGCCTTGACCTTACTTACTAGCCTGAAAAACAAAGTTGCTCATTCTCTCTTCCATTTAAAAAGAAAAAAAAAAGCTGACAGCAGGTGTTGTTTTCAGATACAATGATGGGCAGGTATCCTCCACAGGAACTGAAGCTTGCAGGCTACCATGTGGCATACACAGCTCTGACTTCCAAATGCCAGAAAATGCCCAGCTGTCTCATGTTGACTCCCATCGTCTCTTACCTTATGTGACAATTTGTGAGAAGAGGAGACATAAACAATTAAAAGAGAAAGGGCAAGTCATTTGACAGCTTCTCTCACAAGCAGGAAGAAACAAAATCTGGCAAGAAGGTTTCAGATCATTCCAAGGAACTCTTCTTGCATGAACTCCTTGTGAGAAATTATTCGTACAGTTTTCTGACATTCTGATCTGACCTAACTAAACATTAATTATTGAAAACTGTGGTCTTTGCTTTCTTAATCTTGCCCTGCTGAATGGGAACAGGGAGCTGCAATAATTTGTCCCTCTCTGCTTCAAAGAAAACAAGAGAGGTTGCCATGGTAACTTCAAAGACCAGGAATTCGTCCTTCACATCAATCTGCAAAACATTTAGGGACACCCCCGATCTGATGACACTGGAAAATATTTGGGTCCTCTTGCCAATGTCCCAGCCCAGGGACATGACTGAAATGATTAAAAAAACAGCACACACACAAGGGAGAAAGTTTGTTTTGATTCCAGTTATTGAAAAGATTCATTCTGTACAGTATTTGAAATGATGGGCACATGTTCCTGGCAATTGATAAACCCTCACATAAATTGAACTGTGAAGCCATTCGCAGAAATTTCAATCAGGGCTGCTTCTTGATGGCATTTTATGAATAGATGTGTGACATTTAGGAGCTCTACAAACATTCAGCGAAGACATGATCTTTATAGAGTAGCTATTCATCAGGATGCTAAACGAATGCTAGCTTTTCCAAATGTTGTGATTGAAAATCCATATGTGAGACTCCCTTTCTCTGTGTTAGTGATGTCTTCCTGTTGGAGTTTTTCATTCGGCTACAGAAAGAAGCAAGGCATATGAACAAATGCACCAGGTGCCAGATTCTACATAAAATAAGCTGAATTTTGTAAAAAGAAGAGCAGAGAATAGGAAGTCATATTTACAGTGAAAACCAAGATTTGCTAAGTGGGCCACAGGGTAGAAAATTATCAGAAAAGAATAATTTATTTTAGTGTCTAATGTTGGGAGCTAGAATGAAGTTGTGGAGATGAACAGTTGACACAGAATTGTTGACATTGAATTATTTACTTATTTTATCTGTTTGTTTGTCAAACATGTATAAGATAGGTATAAGTATAAACATAAACATGAAGTAAATACAGATAAATGAGGACAGTTTGGTATGGTAGGACAGGGATGGTAGGCACACTGGTGCACTTATGCAATCCCCTTTAAGGACCTCTTAGGAATGGGATGAGCTCCACAGTAGACAGTTTGAGGTTGAAGGTGTGAGGGGTTGAGGCTGTAACAATGGAGTCTGGTAGGGTGTTCCTGGCATTGACCACTCTGTTGCTGAAGTCATATTTTCTGCAATCGAGTTTGAAGTGGTTTACCTTGAGTTTGTACTGACTGGTTTGCCCATGTATTATAGTGGTTGAAGCTGAAGAAGTCATTGACAGGCAAGACATTGTAGCAGACGATTTTGTGTACTATGCTTCGATCAGACCACAGGCGGCACAGTTCCAGATTGACCAGGCCCAGAATTTCAAGCCTGGTGGCATAAGGGATTCTATTGTGAGTAGAGGAATGGAGTACTCTTCTCATGAAATACCTCTGGACCCACTCAAGGAGTTCTTCCTTGTATGTTTTTTAATCTGGGAAAATAGGTTGGGCAGACATTAAGATATGGTAGGTACATAGAGAAAGATGTAGCTTTCCTGCATTCTTGTTTTCCATTCTCTTCATATTTCTTTTGGCTTCTTGTGTGGCTGCCCTCTACATCACCCACATGGTCCCAGGTTCTTTTTTAAGAAGTTCAGGTAGGTGCTACCTTCACCTAGAAGTTCCTTCTGGAAACCAAATCAAACCCAAAGCATTGCATAATTCTATAATTTTTACAAATGATTTTCCTTATGCAATGCATTCTTCTCAGATATATCCACCTTCATGCACTGTTTTCCCTTAATACTGTATATGCAAATTAGTTTCCTATGCACTTTTGTGAGTTATATTTTGCATCAGACCTTTTGAAAGAGCATGGCTATTGATATGCAACTATACTTTGCATAATCTAATTTAAGGATGTACAAAGTAGGTTATGAAATTCTGGTGCTTAGAGTAGATTCAATAACAGGAACAGCTCTAAATTGAATCAGATTCTTCCATCCCATTGCCTTCCCCTTGTACAACACCATAACACTCTGTACTAAATTAACTGTGACATATTTATCCATTCCCATAATTTATTTTATATGCGATAACGTATGCTCTATGTTTATGTTTGTGTGAGAGAGTGAGAAAGACGGAGAGAGAGAGAGACTTCAATTTCATTTCATGTAAGAATATTACACAATATTAACCTTCCTTCATGCTTGGAGAAAGTGGGCTCATTTCCTGTAGTTCTTACAAGTGATATCTGCATGAACATCTAGAGATAAGATTTTCACCAAATTGTGGTTCTATGAAATGCTTGGGCTTCATAGTCTTCCATTAGCTTAAATTGGATTTAGGTTTACATTGGCTTTATTCAGCCTCTGTAGTATGAAAAAAGGTGGTAGATCAGACATGCAAAGGAATATAAGGTATCATATTGTGTTTCATAAGCTTACATTCCAATTACAAGGGAATCAGCATATTAAGTAAGAATATCAAATAAAAAAAAATCCTTGTGAGTCATCCCAATCACAACAAGGAGACAGATGCATACCTGAGAAGCTGCACCTATCTGTTGCAAATAGAGGAAACTAATGAATTATGGATATGCACAATATAATGTCAGTGTTCCAAGTAATGCACCCATTCAGAACAGAACTGGGAGGCAGGTAGATTTCTCAAAGAACAATATATTAGATACATCATATTGGCAGAACTGGTGAAAACTGACTCTGAAAGTTCCCACGGTTTTCACCTAATTAAAAAGTGAATGTTTTCGCCTTTCCCCAAGTCATCAATCAGGTTGTCCAATAGGGGTGCTGGCCAGTTGCTTGGTCATCCCACTCCTCCTCTACCAGCCACTTGTTGGAATGACCTTGGTTCTCACAGGAAAACTTTTTGTTTTTGACAGCAAATCCCCAACTAACTATTATTCCCCCCTTCCCTGTCCCCTCTTCTGCCTTGTGGCAACCCTGAAGCCACAAAGATGTCCTAAGCCAGGTTCACTTCAGGGGTGGGATTCAAATTTCTTAACACCCAGTTCTGTGGGCATGGCCCAATTTGTGGATGTTGCTTGGTGGTCATGTGACTGGGTGGGTGTGGCTTGTATATAAATATTGTAAATATTTATGTAAACCAATAGTCAGCTC
>BHFT01010212.1:0-17599 GCA_004320025.1 Laticauda laticaudata
ACGGATGGCAAGTGTTTCTCTCCGTTTTACATCCTCTTTCCATCCGTTGGTGCAGTGTGACATGGGCTTTATTTTCACCTCTATCTGCTCATTAAATTCGGACTGTATTGCTTTCTTTTGAAGACTATTTTTGAGTATGTTCTATCTCCAACTGAGAATTATTGAACAGTGGGACCAAGTTGGAGGCATTAAAGGACATTTATTTATGTTTTGGATTTTGTTACCTTTGTGTTACACTCTGGGTCATCACATCCCCTCTGTAATGCCCAGATAAGCAGACAAACAAACCAAACATCCAGCACACAATAAAGCAGAAAATTATACCCTAATCAAGGATTTACCAAGGATAAAACTACGCACACACACACACACAAAAGCTTGTATGGCAAACTATTGCAGGTAAACTGTGAGCAAATCCCATGCTTACTTGCCTTGATGATGTTACCTAGCTGGATAATAAAATGTCTGCAAGCACACCGCTAAGTTCAGGCTAACCAGCAGCTCCAAACTTTAGAACACACAGAGTAGACAAAGGCCTCTCAGAATTTTATGATGCTAAGTGCTGTGAAAGAACAGTTCTGAACAGAACCATTTTAAAGAATCTATTATTCTCCATATTTGTATGTTTAAAAGAGAGAAATGCTTCAACAATGAGCCCTATATTAACCACATCTATTCTCCTGACTCTAAAATAATTTCTAGTGCCATATTTTAAAACACTATTTATATCATGGACTTTTCATTATTCTACCCACTGTCTCCAGTCTTTGGTTTTCCCATAGTACCAGAAATTGAACAATTCAAGGATCCAACAGTGAGGGCACATTTCCTCCCTAGGTGGCCTGTGTTATTGGGAGGAAAGTCCAAATAATGTGTTCAGCATTTCTTTTCCTGCAGAGTTCCATGTCTGATATTGATCTGCCTCTTTGTACAATCACTTATTACCTGCTGGAAATTATCTTCTCCTAATGATTTCTTTTTCTTTCATGGCATGCTGTGGTTTACCTCTTCTTTTCCCTGTCCGTTCTATACCAAATTTCTCTGTTGCTTTGTTTACTTGTTCCAGTCTCCTCCACTGTGATAAATAGCTTTTGATTCTGGAATGATAAACCAAATATTGCTGTACTATTCATAGCATCTGAGATAAAAATCAATCTTTCAACATGATTTACACATGTGACTTTCACTCTCCCTTCGGTTTCAAGAGTGAACACTTACCATCAGGTCCTTGAAAAAGACTGCTTTTCATGAATGGATTAAGAATCTTAATTTCCCTGTAATTACACCCAGCAGGAAAATGTGTAGAAAGGTAAGTTAACTCTAACATCAGAATGTGATAAGACTGTCCTGACAAAATGATTGGACCACAAAGAGACAATAATGTCTGAATGATTGAACAAATGTTGGAGGATTCAATTTTTGGTCTGTACAGTGCTGTTGATTCAGCCCCTTCCCATTAAAGCATGAAGCAAATATAAAGGAAGCATTTGTTGCTTAAATTTAAAAAAAGGAAAGAAAGGGGAGAACAATCCTAAATAAAAGGGCTCCTTGTGTCTAAATTATTTTCATGACTCTGTTCTATGATTATTCTTTAACATTATTCAATTTGGTGTGCCCAGTACAATTGAATGAAGGAAAAAAAGCATAGAAAGGAAGGAGTTTACAAGTGATCCATAGAGTCTTGTAGACAGGCCCACTTATTCTGGCTGCAGTTTTCTGACTGGCAGATATTTTCCTACTAGCTAGTGATATATTGAAAAGGAAAGACAACAAAACCAGAGGAATCAAACCAATGGTTGGCCGCATCATATTCAAATTCAATTTGGCATCCTTCGGCACTGAGTCACAACCAATGCAATTGACAAAAGATAATGATTACCAGTGGAGACAGAAAATGTCATACTAGTATAGGTTATTTTTTTGCAGAACAGCTAGATAGCACTTTAATTCATAACTGGGGAAATTCCCAGAGAAATAACATCCTGCTTTGAATTAATTCTATCCAGCTACTTTGCTAAATCCAACAGAGATATTTTAAGCTGCAAACAGGACAGATTATTGTTCAGACTTTGGGGATAAATCTGTATCCATCTCAATATCTCATTTCTTTAAAGGACACACAGCCCCAGCCACAAGACTTTGAAATAGCTCTTGTGAACTATCTACCTTGCCCATTAGGTAAAGGCTAGGTCACACTGGCTGACGGATGCAAAACATATGTAAAAAGGACACAGCGGATGAGCAAATTTTCCATCAGTTGTTATCCACTCTCAAAAGTGCCCCAAATTTGTATAAACAGAGCGGACAACAACGGAAAGGAACGGACGTGGGGAGTATGTAGCGGGGATATAAAGCGGACGTTCGTAGGAAGCCTAGCGAATGCCGAGTGGATGGAAGCGGATGACACATCCGCAGGGCTTCCGGGGGAGAAAACCGAAGCAGATGCGTAGCAGAAGGAACGGATGCATAGCGGATGCGTAGCAGATGACGCGGATGCATCACGGACGCCTATAGGATGCCTAGTGGATGCCTAGCGGATGCCTAGCGTTCACTGCCCATGCAGGGAGGATGAATTGCATAAGCTCCGTGGATATAAAAGGATGCAGCTCACAAGCAGGTCACCATTAAGAGGAAAGACCTGCTGCCAGAGACATCTTAAGAGAACACCATGGGGAAGAAGAGGAAGCCTGTGCCTACTCCTGCCAGCCCTGCAAGAAAGTACAGAACCAGCAATTCCACCCCCTGGCACTGACTCTGAAGCCTGCTGCTGCTAGCTTGGTGGTTTGCTGAGTGCTCCTGGTGCTCCTGGTGGCTCCTGGTGTTGCTGCTGCTGGTGCTTTTCCTGCTGTGCTGTGCTGCGGTGCTGGTGCTGCTGGGTGCTGGTGCTGCTAGTGCTGCTGGTGCTTTCTGCTGTGGTGCTTCTTCCTGCTCGGTGCTGTATGGTGCTTCTGGTGCCTGCTGGGTGCTTCTCCTGCTTTCTCTGCTGCTGCTTCTGCTTCTCCTGCTCTTGGTGCTGCTGTGGTGGACCAGCCCCAAGCGCCCTCAAAGCCCTGCTGCTGAAGGCCTGAAGGCCCCTGCCAGAGGGAGGAAAGTCAATGCAAGGAGAAGGGGAGAGGAAACCAGTTACTCCATTTCGAAACCATGAGGAGGAGTGCTGGAAATGGCTGAGGGAGAACGAGTACCTGTGGAGGAGGCCACAGACTCTATCCGCGACACCAAAGCGGAAAGCAGGCAGCTTGGAGAGAGAAGACAGAGAGGCCTGGGCTACACTCAGTTATGTTCCTCCTGGGTGGTGGAAGCATTTGCACACCTGGTATGGACAAGCTGCACCTGAAGAGATCGAACAGGCCACTGTCAAGCTCACTGACTGGAAGACCTATGTCATGGCCAGGCTGCAGCATTCTGGCAGGTTGAGATCCATCACCAATGAGCAGCCCTCTGTCAACAACCTCTACCTTACAGACAGCCAACAGAGAGCACATTCCTCTCCAGCTCAGGAGACAGCTACTGTGTCCAGGCAGGGATGTCTTTGAAGGGCCCATGAGACAGAGACACCCCCCCACAGCTGCACTCCCGTCCAAAGACATAGGAGGATTCCCTGTCTCAGATGGAGGCAAGAAAGAGGCAGCCACCAAGACCAACCCCACATTCCACCCCAGCTCCACCTCCACAGAAAGCAGCAGAGAGGCCAGACCAGAGAGAAAGAGCCACACTGGTCCTTTTGGAGATCAGGGACACAATAAAAAGCCAGCACAGATCTCCTCTCCACGCTGGTCCACAGCGACATACTCATCCTCCAACCACAAGCCCTGCATCACACTAGTGAGCCAGACCCTCATGGACATGCCGAGCCCAGTACCAGCGATGAAGGAGAGGATCACAGCTCTTCTCACCACCCTCCAGGCCCAGCTGATCTGCCTGATCACCCACTCCAGGTCTGCTCCTCCACCCAACCGATGTCACAGCCCTTCCATGATTTCAGCAAGCCCTCGCCTACCAAGCCTACCACTACCACGACTTCCCACAGCAGAGACAGAACTTCCCCAGTTCCACACCCAGGTTCCTCTTGAATGCCACAGATGCCACAGACGCCTCAGCTGACCCAGCTGCACACCAGACAGCCCACTACACTCCATCCTTCCTCCACCACAACCAACCCTTCCTCAGAATATCTGTCATAAGTGTTGGGCCTCACATCCCAGGTCTTGAGGAAGTGCCTCTCAACCTCACAGCTCTCTGAGAACTTCCTGCACACAACCATCTCCTGTTGTACTCTCGGGCCAGGCACCCAATGGCGCCACCAGACCACCACTCCAGCAACAGCCACCTCCACAGTCCCTGGCCCCTTTACATCTGAGACCATGGTATGCCTCAGAGCTGACTGAAAAGAGTGCCAGAGCCTGAGTTGTTATCTGTTCAACTTATCTTTGCTTAAAGACACTTTACTTTAGTCATTTTGCTTTTTAATAAAGTATACAGTTTGTTATTAATAAAGTTATCTTTGCTTCACACACTTGGTTCATTTTTTTACTAATAAAGTGCTTGGGGAAAACTTTGAAAAAGGGTTATGCCTTTGTATGCTTGTGGGATTGGTAAGGATAGCTGTGGGGATGGATAGCTGTGGGATGGGTAGGTTAGCTGTAGGATAAGGATAGTTGTTGGGATAGATAAACCTCCAGTGCAAGCATATGGGACTGTATGTCACCCTCCCAGCTGCCACACCTGTGGCCCTTTATTGTCCATAACAATTTAATCATTGTTCCACTCATTTCAACATAAACAAACTCTTATTAAGACCTATTCACTGTAAGGCCACTCAACATACATGGCACAATCTCATCAGTGTGATGAGACAGGCTCAAGGAGCATCCATTAACATCTACCATCCTTTTCTGTGCCACTCCACTGCTCCAGGCTGGGAGGTTGCGCATGCTTCTTCCCTCCACGTGGAGCTCTGTGGGCGCTTGCACATTCCACAGTGTCTATCAGGTTTAGGTCCTTGCCCTCCTTCACCAGGCTCCATGTCCCCATTCCCTTGTTGACGGTCCACAAAGCCTGTTTGCAAGGACTGGGTAGCGGGTGTGCATGAGATTGTGAGTATGCAGAATTCCTTTCACCAATGTCTCACAGTCTCTGGGATTCTGCATGGTGTGAGAAGTACCTGGAACCTGTTGGACAGGATTGCAAGGCTTTCTCCACCACCGTCTTTCCCTGGGACAGCCTGTAGTTGAGATCCTTCTTCATGGTGAGGTATCTTGAAGGTGTACGGCTTCATGGAGGTAGGTTCTGAGGGAGAAGGCGTCATCACCAATGTGAAGTAGGCAAATGTTATGTGTGTTGGGTTAGGGGGTCTGGATCTGGGAAACCGATGATGACTGTTGAGTTCCAGCCCACGCTTGAGGTCACTGGTGTTGTGTATCATGGGCATCTGAAGCAAACCTGTTGCCTGAAGCTTGATGTTACATGGAACTTGTAGTCAGCATCAACCATGGGCAAAGAGCGTATGATGCTGAGAAGCCCTGAGTTGAATAATTGACCTGATTGGTGGAGCTTGTTGCAGGCCACGTGCTTTTCCATCTATGGCTCCAACGGGGTGGAGAAAGTTCCACCTCGTTGATATCACTGCTCCTGCAACTTTGCCTCCAGCCTTCTTCAGTGGTGGGGCACTGGAGGAACTCCTCCACAATATTCTTCGATGATGGCCTGCCACCACTCTTTGACCACAATGCTGATGGTGTTGTGTGGCACCCTCCAGCATACTCATGTCTCTGTACATGGTCCAGAGGCCAGGTGGCACAGAGTCAGGTTGCCACTTCAGTCGTCCCCTAGGGTCCGGACTGGGATGGGAAGTTGGTGTTTGCCTTGGTCAACCTGGGTCTCAGATGCCTCCACAACTTCGTCAAACATGGCTGGTGGACCCCAGGTGGACATCCTCATGAAGTTGCTGCGAATGCACGAGTGTCTTCATTCTCCACTTCCACCATCAGCTTGTCATACAGTCCAACTCGCTCTTCTCCTGATCATTCATCGCACCCAGACATTCTTGGATGTCTCCTTCTCTTTGCGTTGAAAAGGCTGAAAACAGTCTGAAGAGGGCTTTGGTTGTGTTGTTGAATGATGGCGGCTACCAAAAGACAGTGTGCGATGATCAATGGTGGAGGTCAATGATGATGTGGAGAGCAAGGCTGAAGAGGTCTGCACACCAGAGCTGCTGGACTGATAGTGAGATCCAGGTGATTTCCTCCTTCTTTTTATAGGAAATGTCGGTTTTCCGCTATGTGTTCTTCAGCATACTCTAGGCATCCTCCAGACATCCTAAATATCTGAGATACATCCCATATACTAATGTTTTGTCCATTTTAGTACTTTATATATGAGATGCATCCACTTACATCCTTTCTATGTCCGTGCTACTAAAGCTGTGTGGACGTTCCATGTACCTTTTGCTTCCTCCCTCTTTCTGCTTTCCGCTGGAGCGGATGTGAGTTGCGCGGATGTCCAGAGGATGCCGAGAGGATACATCGGATGTGTAATGGATGACAATGGACGTAGAACGTTTGTTTCCCGTATGTATCTGTTCTTTTCCCATTCACACAGCTCAAATATGCCAATCTCCTAAGCGAAGGATATTAAAAGGAGATTAAAAGCGAAGGATTTTAAAAGGAGATTAAAAGCGAAGGAAAATAAAAGCAATTCTTGATTTTTTTAAAATGGAAATTCACATAAAGAGTAAACATGCATAAATTCCGAGGCCACCAGGATGCAGCAGCTATATGTGTGGCTATTAGTGTATGCATACATATACACATATCAAACTTACAGTAGATAGATGTGCAGTCAAACAACTTCTAACCCAAGAATGGGGAGCTTGTGAACATTCCATGTGTTTCTGAACAATGACTTTAAGAAGTTCTAATTCATAAGTTTGATACCTGAAACAATGTCTGCAGAACCTACTTTAACCAATAAATTTAATAACAATAAAGGAAGACATTCACTTTGTGGAAGACTTCTTAAAAATCAAGCATAATTTGATATAAGAGATCCTTCTGAACAATTAATTGTTGCAATAAATTTATATCATAAACTTCATAATTAATCCTCCTCCTTTTCCCCTGAATTGGCATAATTAATAGCTAGTTAATACTTTTATTGTGCCAATTGTAATGTTGGAATTTAATTACTCATCCCTGAAAAAAGGTCTGAAAGCTCTATTCGATTCATTCCACTACAGTTTAAAATTGTCTCAAGTAGAAATTTGAATGGATAAGAACATAATTTTGAAATTATATTAATTTTAATAGTCATGAGCTGACTTTGAAAGCCTTCTTATAGTATTTTTTGAAATAAAAATACATTCCAAAATCATTATATAATGCCTGGTATAATTCCTAAAAAAAAAAAACTTAAGTTCTTGTTCAACTGCAGACATTTCTCATTTTAAGTTTGTATGAATCAATTTAAAAAAAAAAACAGTATCTAAAAAAGGAGACAATATATACTACTATCTTCATCAGAGATCTAACAGTAGTATCTCAACAATAAGTTAAATAGGGTATTGATAGGTCTGTTTCATTTAAGTGTGCTAGTGTGCTATTCTGGTGTGCTGCCCTGCTCCCCTCACACACATGCATGTACAGCAAGACTTCTACAAGTATTTAGTCAAACCTCCCAAATAGGTCCTCAGAAAATACCCCCATTGCACGAGTTTGGATTCTGAATTCAGGAGAGTAAAAGTTACTGAGAGAGTCTAACGTGTGCACACAAAGTCATGGAAAGCAGTAGTCCACAAGTCGAACAGGCCAGGACACACAGCATAAGCACAAAAGGCACAGAACTGGGCACATTGCTCAAGCAATGCTCAAATCTTCAGGGCAGGATTAAGTAGCAATGTCAATGCATCATTTCATGAGAAGTGAGGTTGCCTCCTCAAGAGTCTAGCTTACTGGTATTGTGCCTATCTCCTCTCTGTCCTTGGATGTCCTTGGATCAGGAGGAGGTGTGGACTACCCCTCTTCCTCATTGCTAACTGGTGGCAGCTGCTCCTGGTCCTCACCTGGAGCCTCCTGGTCAACTTTCTGCAGCTGTGATCATCTTATTCAGTCTCAGCCTCAGCCCAGCCTATTGCTCATCTGTTCAACCCAGCTGAGGCTGCTCCATCAGGTCAGCACTCACTAAGCCTTGATCCAGGCCATCACTTGGTTCTATTCTTTCCTCTGCTGACTCAAACTCATCCTCCTTTTCTGCTGAACTCATGTCTAGAGAGTGGCCTGGGGGCAGATCAATGACATCTGAGAAGTTTCTGAATTGAATTTTTTTTGTACTGATCTTTAATTGAATTTACTAAGATCAAATCTTAGGCAGAAAGGTGTTCTGGGCTGAGACATTTGTTATGAGCAAGATTATCACTGTTTTAAGAATTGTAAATTTAAAATTTAAAGATAGATGAGGCCCCATCATTTGCCTTGGACATTTCAAGAACACTTGGAACTCTCATCTCAGCCTTACCATTATTTCTTTTTAAAAAGTCCCTCTCCTTTCCCTCTATACTATTGAAACATTGGGAGCAAAGCATTAAGATATATATTTTCCTAGACATTATTCATTCTTGTTGGTATATTTAGGTTTTCTTGTATTACTGTGAAGGATGTCATTATATAACCAGATTATGACTAGAAAAAAACCTCACAAGATAGATGTGAAATCCTGCTAAATATTTCTTGTGAGATATAACACATTGTATTACATGAATATAAAGTTATTTGAGAGAGGAAAATCAAACAGCAACAAGTTGATTTTATTTATAAACTTGGAATAATTGTAAATTAGACTTAATTAAATGAGAATCTTCAGCAGTAAGGTTAATTACGTTTCATAATAAAAACGGTAAATCACAGAATATGGAATAACCACGGACTAACCACGGATTATTTTAAATCATAGGAAAATATGAAAATAGCTCCTATATATCTCATAGTATTTTCAACATTTTATAAAAATCAAGTCCAGCCAGCTTCAAGTTATGAAGTTTTCATCACTGTAATTTTGAAGGCTGGAAAGGATTGTATCCACTCTACAAGTTATTACTTGATATCTCTGTTAAATGTTGATTCTAAGATTTTTTTTAACAGCTATAGTGGTGGGAAGATTACAGAAGATATTACGGGCAATAATTCATCCTGCACAATATGATTTCATGAAAAGATGTCAGGCTTCAGATAATATAAGACCCTTGGTTGATATAATAGTTTTATATGCTGATAGTCAAGAATCTATAGTTAACTTTGTTGCATGCAGAAATGGCTTTTGGCATAGTTCAAAATAAGTTTTTAGTGTTGAAGAAGCTTAGATTTCCCATAAAATGTGTTTTTGAATTTGTCTCTCTCTCCCTCTCCCTCTCCCTCCCCCCCGCCTCCCCCCCCATCTATCTATCTATCTATCTATCTATCTATCTATCTATCTATCTATCTATCTATGTGTGTGTGTGCTGTTTAGCTTCCTTCGGGTATTATCCCACGTCATTGTAGTGCTGTTAAAGTTGTAGCAACCAGGAGTCTGAGAGGTATGCCTTCTTTGTGTATTTTTGGGGGGCCGTATAATTTGGGGCATCTAGAAGATTTTTCTCTTGGGCCTTCTGGTATGATCGTCTGTTGGATTTCTTTGCTTATGTGGCTTGGTTATAAATAATACACAAATACACAAAAATACACAAAGAAGGCATACCTCTCAGACCATAGTCAGCTCCATAGGACCATTACAAAACCTAGCTAAAAACTTAGCAAAACAACTACAGCCCCATGCTGAAACCACAGCTTTCATATGTACAAAACTCATACCACTTTCTTAGAAATGATCAAAGATCTACACGTGGAACAAGAAGAGTCTGCTTGTAAGTTTCGACGTGGTTTCACTATTCACTAAAATCCCGATAAAAGAAACTCTTGAAATCATCAAAAATAAATTACCAACCAGTTCTGGAACTAACAGAACACTGCCTAACCAACACATATTTCATATACAAAGAAAAAATACAAGCAAATTGAAGGAGCCCTATGGGATCACACTGTCACCCGTCATTGCAAACCTGTTCATGGAAGAATTCGAATCCAGAGCCCTGGCTAATGCCACCCACAAACCCAAACTATGGTAAGATACATCGGATGACACATTTGTGATTTGGCCCATGGAAGGAAAACTAAACAATTTCCTAACACACCTAAACCAACACACCCCCAAAATCAAGTTCACCATGGAAATGGAAATAAAAACAAACAACTACCATTCCTAATGTACTAAATCTACAAAAGAACAGATTGGCATACTAGGACACACCGTATACCAGAAGAAAACACACACCAACCGCTACCTCAACACCCAATCCCACCACCACCCAGCACAGATAAATTCCGTGGTGAAAACACTAATTACCAGAACCAAACGCCTGGCAGATAAGACACATATTAAAGACTGAACTATGCACCCTGACTGAAGTATTGACAGCCAATGGCTTTCTAAAAAAATAAAATAAACCAACTTGATCCACAAAAAACACACCAAGACATAACAGAGACCTTAGAAGACCATCAATCCTGTGCAAACAGCTGTTTGCCCTACATAAGAGGTACTACAGATAAAATCAGTAAGATACTACACAGGCATCACATCAAGACTGCCCTTCAAAACAGACAAAAAAATAGCAGCCATCCTGAGAAACCCCAAAGACAAAATTGACCTGGAAAACCAAGGCATATACGAAATTCCCTGTACATCATGCCCGGCACATACGGTTGGACAGACCAATAGAAGAATAAGTACCCGCCTAGATGAACACAAAATGCAGTAAAAAAGCTGGAACACACCTCCTCACTAGTCCAACACATGAAAACCACAGGTCACAACATCAACTTCAATGGCACTAAAACCCTAGCCACTATAGAAAACCCCAACCACAGAATCATCAGAGAAGCCATAGAGATTGAAAAAAGACCTGAAATCATGAATAGAAGAGATGATTCCAGCAGACTGTCAATCATTTGGAAACCTGCACTCTCAAATAGAAAGATCTCCACACCACAAAACAGACAAACACACCTGAGCACAGGACAGACTCCCTCTGATGCCTCCAACTCAAACACCCCCACACCTTGAGCAAGACAGACTCCCTCTGATGCCTCCAACTCAAAACACCCCACACACTGAGCACAGACAGACTCCCTCTGATGCCTCCAACTCAAACATCCCCCCACCAGGCACCCAGGTGAAACCTAGCTTGCTAATGAATAGCAGCCGTCCTTTCACACGAAGCCAAGCTGCACTGAAAGCATCCAACACAAGAACAGAGTGTTGCCAGCCAATCAAAGCCACAAAACAGACAGAAGAACCCAGAAACACCAATCAATCAAACTCTCCAAGTCCAATGAACACAGCCCCAGGCTCCTAGCCAATCAGAATGGACCAAGCCTCAAATTTGAAGCTAGGAACTAACTCAATACAGAAGCCTTGATGATGGCAGATGAGATTCTGCTGAAACGTTGCTACAACTTTAACAGAACTACAATGACGTGGGATATATATGCTGTTCAGCTTCCTTCGGGTATTATCCCACATCATTGTAGTGCTGTTAAAGGTGTAGCAATGTTTCAGCAGAATCTCATCTGCCATCATCAGGCTTCTGTATTGAATTAAAATGCAATGTGGATTGCATGTTATCCATCATGTGCATAATGCAATATATTCATCAAGTATACCCATAATCTCCTTTAATTTGGTATTAGAACTACTACCATGCCTAATAAAACAAACTCATGAAATCAAAGGGATTTCAGCTGAATTTTAATATGATATTGCTATATGCAGAAGATATTTGGTTCTTTTTTATAACTATCATTTGTTTTATACTTAGTTTCTGACAATTCATCAATCTTTACCTCAATAAATTTCCAAAGGTTGTGATGGATTTATTTTTATTGTCCCAAAATTATTAAATACTTGGAATATTATTGTGAAGAAAACAAAGATTTCAAAACATATCATCAAGATAAAAAGAGATAAAGCAATGGATGAAAATATTCTTATACTTGTGTGAAAATGAATTTTACATAAATATTAATGTATATTTTCAAAGTAGAAAAAGTATCTTTATTATGATGATGACAGTTTTAATTTTCTGGATTTTAAACAATAATATTGGCTTATTTTTTAAACTTCAGTCATGTGGTAGAATGGAAAAATATTATAAAATGTACCATTATAGATGGAACTTTGGAGTTATCATTTAGCTTTACAGTCTTAGAAAGATCTTGGTTCTAATTAGAGCAGGTGTTCTAATTATAGAAGGCATCTAAACATAAAAAGCACACCATTGAGTTCAGCAGGGCTTACATTCATAACTAAGGGGTCTATAAATAATTGTATGAGATTGTGTCCCATTGATTATATCTCCTTTGTTATTACAAATATTTTAGATGTCAATAGAAAGAAAAAGAAAGCACCCAAATAAAACATGTGCATTGTAAAAAAAAAAAAAGTTAATTAACATGGTGCACCAATGAAAACAAAGGGTACACACTGAAATGAAAATAAATTCCTGCAGTTTCCTAATCAGGGTTTATGGACTGGATAAGAAATACATTGAATAAATTAATTAATAAATAAAGCAAGTGAACATGTGAAAATTTTCCAAAAATATGTGGGATGGCAGCAGTTTTTCTTTTAAATGTAAAGGTTCCTTTGAATCAGGATTAACTCCAAGTGTTCTTAGACACTGCATAGAGGCAATTTTCCACTGACCTTTTCTAGATTGCTCAGTTTAGTATAAACATGGGTTTTCCTGATGGAACCCTTTCCAATTATCAACCAGTTCTAGGCCTGCTTAGCTTTTACAAGATCAAACCAGACCTCTTCAATGCTGCCAGCTCTCTGGTTATTTTTCAGAAAAATACAAATCAATATGTAACTTGCCTTCATTAATATTCAGCCTTGTAAATTCTGAGAATGACTGTCAGTTAGATAATTGTAGCTTATTACTTACCTTCAGAAACAAAGATTCAGTATATAAATGGTTGAAGAAAAGTCAAGTCCGAATGTGAAGCAAAGTATTTCTGCTAGAATTCATATGTAACTCCATATGTAATTCTGCAAATACCTTATATCATTTTCTCCTCTGTACTGCTGACAACCTTTGGTCTTGCTACCACTTTTTCATTTCCACCGCACCGAAAATTTAATCACTCTTTGTTTTATTTTTCATTCTGGTGGAGTTAGCTTATTATTGGCATCATGTTAGCATTTTTTCCTCTTTCACCTTGAAGTCTGCCTATTCACTTAAATTTGATTGCTTCTTATCTGTATCAATCAGGATCAGACTTTAGTCTTCATAACTCCATTTTCATTTAAGAAGGATTGGAGTGAGGACCAGTTTAGAAGTAAGGCAAGGGGGAAAATATCAGGAGAATGAGATATATGAAAACTTCTATTGTAGTTTTTTTTTTAAATAAACCTCTTTCCCATATAAAATTATAAATCCTAAATATGTGAGCTGAAATTCCACTTTTAAACAAGCTTCAATTTATTCATTGTTCTAATAAATAATAGACTGAGTATGAATGTAAAATAATTTAATTAAAATGAAATAAAGCAAAACACAATAAAGCTGCATAATTCAGTAGACATGTGAAATGAAAAGAAACAAGGAAAAGCAAGGGCTACTTTGGTCTACTAGGGCTGAGGTGGTATTCAGCAGGTTCTGACTAGTTCTGGAGAACCAATAGCAGAAATTTTGAGTAGTTTGGAGAACTGGTGGTAACCTTCCCCCCAGGAGTGGGGAGGGAATGGAGATTTTGCATTATCCTTCCACTGCCACGCCTACTAAGCCATGCCAACCAAGCCATGCCTGGCCCACCAAGCCATATCCACAGAACTCTTAGTAAAATTTTTTGAATCCCACCACTGTACTAGGGTACTAAGCTAGAAACCAGGAGAGTGTGAGTTCTAGCCCTGCCTTAGGATGAAAGTCAGTTGGGTAGCTTTGGGAAGAGAAATGAGGGATGCCTTGAGCTATTTATAAAAATAATAAAGTGGGGGAAGAGAAAACTTAATGATAGGAATCCTTGTATCGAGGAATGTAAAGGGAAGGTGCCAGATATTACATGGTAAATAGGAAGGAATAAAGGTAAATTATTCTCAAAGAAGAGATAGTAGTAGTAGCATGCAAGGAAAATAGAACTGCCTTCCCAATTGGTAGAGGAAATTTTGTCCCCAAGAGTTTAAGAGAAAGAAAACTTTTAATTGAGAAAAGGTATAAAAATGAGGAATCCCAGGCACTTGTCACAAAGATTACACTGGACATAGATAGAAACATGGGGGAGAAAGAAGAAAGCAAAAATTAGTCTGTAAGCAATATCTAGAAAAAGGAGAAACAAAAAAAAAATAGCTTCCTAGAAGAGGCAGCTTAAGGAGATAAGATACACAGAATCAACACTTTCAAGTGAAAGAGGCAAAAAGCTTACTTCAGAGTAAAGTGGAAAATACAAAAGACAATCTATAAGACCATGAATCTCCAGGCAGTGGAAAGGTATCAAAAAGTAAAAGATGGCAGTCATGAATGTTTGACTTAAGGACTGCACTTCTAATATGTATGTCAACACCAATGTCCTACTGAGGAATGAGCCTTTAATTATGTGGCCACAACTACAATATTGACTTTTTTAATAACTCACAGATGTGATGATGATAAGGATGTTGATGATATACATTCAGTTGTGTCCAACTCTTGGTGATTCTGTGGGCCAAGTCTCTGTACATTGTCTGATCTTGCACTACTTCTTTGATTTTTTTTTCTATGTTCTGGCTGGTGTCAGCTTTGATAGTGTCAAGCCATCATGTTCTTTGACAGCCTAGTTTCCTTTTACCACTAACTCTTTCAACCATAATTGCTTTCTCTAGTGAATTTCCCCACATGCCATGGCCAAAGTAGTGTTACGCACTCCAATAATTGTTAGTCATCTTTGCTGTTCAAGGAATATATAGGAGCCTCCTCCAGCATGAGCTAATTTTCTTCCTGTTTTGCTATCTTAAGTTCCAGCTTTCATAACCATTGATAGTTACTCCAGAGACATAGAAAAGAGAGTAAGCATAAAGGTTTTCTCCCCACTTGCCTTCCTTCTTGCACCTCCAAGAAAGCAAGCAATTTGGGGAGTGCCAGGGATTTAGACTAAGGTTGGAGTAAGACATATGCCTGACTCATATTGACTAAGTGATGACCAAGACTTTGAGAAAGAAGAGAACCATGTGTGTCAGGTAGAAGCAGATCTTGGCTGATTGAGCCAAGGAGGAAAAGAAACAGAGTGGAGTTGCAGAGGAGCAACTAGAGGAAGAAATATCCAGCAGAACTTGGAGGAGGAAAAGGGCAAGAAACTGTTCAACAATATGTTTACAGGGTTTTGCTATCTTGCCAAGGTTTGGGAGTGCTGAGAGGTAGAAGGACAGTGAAATTGTTTGAGAATATACAGTGCATATTATTACTTGAATATATGCCATACATTGCTTCTTTAAGAAGTTTCCAACTGTTGAGTGAAGGAGAAATTATGGAACTAGCTTCTCCATCCCATTGAGCTCAGTATCTTCATTTACTTGTTCTTCTTTCTCCATAGCAAAAAAAAGTTCTTAATAGTTCGGTGGACAAAACAAGATGCTGGTTTGTATGAAGAGTATCACACAGCAGCGTGGTAAGCTGTGTGTTCCCTAGAAGAATACCCATTAGACCTCTGTTTTGTGAGCTGTACTGCTTACCACTTTGCTTCTGGGTCGAATTCTAGGTTCTGGTAATCATCTGTAAAGCCCTACATGGCATAGGGTCATGTTATTTCTTCCCAATTACATCTATCCATTCCGTTAGGTCAACCAGAACTTATCTTTTGTAAGTCCAAGAAATTTTTCTAAGTCACACTTCTAATTTATCATTTATATATCCCTTTTAGTTTTTAAGTCATGAGCCAGTTTCCTTTGTAAGTCCTGTGTATGGGTAGTCCTCAACTTATAACTGTAACTGAGCCCAGAATAATGGTATCAATTCATTGCAGTAATTAAGGGGGTCACCATATGAGTGGACCCCATTTTACGACATTTTTGCAGTGGTCATGAAGTGAACTCATTTTACTTAATAGGTATTTTTGGCAGAAACCAGAAATAAATGCCTGAAACCATCAGAAGTCATGGGCACATGACTGCTAGACATTGCAAAGAGATGATCTGATTGCCAAAATGCAATCACATGACTGCAGGAGTGTGTGTGTGTGTGTGTGTGTGTGTGTGCGCGCACACACCTGCAGCCATTATAAATTTGAAATTGGGTCTTAGGTAACTTTGAGGTTATGTCATAACTTTGAATGATCACTAAGCAATATTCATAAATCAAGGATTATTTGTATCATATTTTATCATTTCATTCTCCTATCTTGTTATTTTAAACCCATACCAAAAACAATCTGGTTCTCTGTTGTATCCTCTTATATTTCCTCTTTTAAACCTTTTTATTGTAGCACACAATCTCATGAAAATTTTCTGAATGCATTGTTGCAAAATATCCTTGAATTCTTCTGAAACTAAAATACTTTGCTCCACTCTACATAAGTGGATTTCTTCTCCAGTAATTTTAATTTTAGCTCTTTCTGATTACTTCTAGTGTCCAGCCTTCAAAGTTTCTTCTTACCATGTTTTTCTCTAATCTATAACATTTTCCCATGAGAAGATTTCAAAAACTTAGATTCAAAATCTTCATATATTTTTAAACAACCCACAGGAAAGATTCTTATAATTAGTTTTGAAATCTTATTTCCCATCCATCTGGCCCCTTAGTCCATTTTAAACTTTCAAAATTACTGTTCTAATCACCCTTTTGCAGTTTATTTCAGACTAAAAAATAAGTTTTTAAAATTACATGGAGCTTCTTTCACCAAGGATCAAAGGAGAATCACCCAGTGTAATGAAATTTATTATCATGAAGATTCTTAATTTCCAAAAAGCAGTTAACAAGCCATTCCAGAAGTAATTAAAAAAGGAAGTGAGCAAATGCCTGCTGATGGCTCTGAACTGAGACTTAGGCATAGTTGACTTTCATTTGACTCCCAGAGCTATAAAACCCATCAAAGACAGCTGCTTTACAGTCTCTTTTTTGGATCATTTGTATGGAGCCCTTATGGGTAAACCTAGGTCCTCTCCTTTATCCAGTGAGGACTTTCAAGGCATCAATCTGTTTGTGAGCTCTGTGTTCCACCACTGTGGTCACCTCTGCAAAAAGCAAAGCCATCTTCACTTTGCTGTTGTTTTCTTGGAAGTCATTTTGAAATATAACCTTTGATTAAATATAGTGAATGACCAGCGGGGTATCGAACTGCCTGCAATCTGGCAGATCAAGGTTGATGCATTCTTTTGAGGTGGGTAAAATGACGACCCAGACTGTTGAGGGCAATATGTTGACTTTGTAAACTCCTTAGAGAGGGATGTAAAGCAATGTGAAGTGGTATATAAAGGCCCGGTCCCACTGCACTTACGGATGCAAAGAGGATGTAAAACGTAAAAAAAAGCTTGCCATCCATTGGAA
>BHFT01010214.1:0-20151 GCA_004320025.1 Laticauda laticaudata
CAGGAGGGAGGGAGGGAGGGAGGGAGGGAGGAAGGAAGGAAAACCAAGTGTAGAGGGATTGCTGTGCAGAGTTAAGAAAACAGAAGTCCCAGAGAGGAGAAATTCGGGACAGGTGAATGGAGACCTCCAATTACAGCCAGGTGGAGGCCCATCTCATTCCCCCCAAATGATGACCCTTGGGGTGATGGAGAAAGCTTAAGCAAGATGGAGAAAACCCCATAAGAAGAAATGAGGAAAAAAATAAGGAGAAAGAAGCAAAAAAGATGAATATTTGGGGGTGGGGGAGGAAACAGGGACTATATGGGGTTAGATAATGAATTCCCACCTAATTACAGCAGTCAGTGAAAGGGGAAGATGGTATAACTCACACATCACGTTGAGAAAGATGTTGCCCGAGGCCAGGACCACTTTCTCACGAGTCGCCCGATCGTAAATTCCCACATGACATTCATATGGTCCATTGTCTGAAATTCGGACTTCCGGGAGTCTGGAATGACAAGACAGAGGAAGGACACTGTGATGCATTTAAAATTACACGGTAGAAAACGACAGTGATTTTCCTAATCCGTTACTGTCCTCGACTTCTTGACTGTTCATTTAGGTTAAAGGTTCCCCTCGCACATCCGTGCTAGTCATTTCCGGCTCGACGGGGCGCTGCTCATCTCCGTTGCAAAGCTGAAGAAGAGCCAGCGCTGTCCAAAGGCGTCTCCGTGGTCCTGTGGCCGGCAGGACTAAACACTGAAGATGCACGGAGCACTGTGACTTCCCACCCAAGTGGTCCCTATTTTTCTCCTTGCATTTTTGTATGTGCTTTCGAACTGCTAGGTTGGCAGAAGCTGGGAGAAGGAACGGGAGCTCACTCCATGACGCAGAGCTAGGGATTCGAACTGCTGAACTGTTGACCTTCCTGATCGACAAGCTCAGCGTCTTAGCCACTGAGCCACTGCGCCCCTGACAGTTAATTTAGTGACCGTTTGAAGGGAGAACGGCACTAAAAAAAGGCAAATTTACAACCTTTACTCGGCTTTTATGAATGTAGCATGATCAGAATTCGGGGGCTTGGCCGTTGACTGGTTGCAGCATCCCAGGATCACTATCTGTGACCTTCCCAGCTGGCTTCTGACAAGCAGAGGTAATGGGGATGAGCCAGATTCACTTAACAACCTCAGTGATTTGTTTCACCACGATGGCAAAAACAAGGTCATAAAATCAGAGGCAACTAGCTCAGCTATGGAAATTCCGCTTCCAATTGTGGTCATAAGAGGAGAACTGTAAACAGACCGAGCTGTTTCTGCACAAATCTAAATTTAACTTCATCGTCCGGCCTAAAAGGATTCTTGGTTTTAATTCCAAGCAGTCAATTCAACCTAAGCAAGTCTTCAGATCGATTATTTTCATTCCAAACATGCAAAGAAAACACGTGAAATTTTTTTTTTTCAACTCCCACAGCAAAAAGCAGAATCTGTGCTGTATTGTTCGTGAGATGATATTGGAAATGCAATTTTTACTTCCAGAAAATGTGGATAAATAATATTGATCATCGTGCAAATCCTGAACTAGTGTGATTTTCTGAATGGAAGGGGAAGGAGGGGTGAATACAAACCAAAGAGCGGAGGATGAAAAAAATAAATAAATCTTTTTGTGCACACTGGATTAAATTAAGTGTTGGAAGCATCTCTCTTCAGCTCTACTCTGGCCCTTGACATTTTTCGACTGGGCTGTGAAATTCATCTACTGACACAACTGCATTTTTTAAAAAAATCAGGTCTAAAAGAGGAAGGGGGAGGGAGTTCGGTACGGAAAGTGACTCTGGGGAGAAAAAGCAACAGAAAATCAACGCGATTCCACCATGCTTGCAAAACCCGATCTGAAACAGGAACTTCAAAATGAATCTCCAAGGAGGACGAGATGAGAAAGGAAGGAAGGAAGGAAGGAAGGAAGGAAAGAAAGAAAGAAAGAAAGAAAGAAAGAAAGAAAGAAAGAAAGAAAGAAAGAAAACATTGAGCAAGGAATCAAGGATGAGAGCCAGGAATGGAGGGAAAAGAGAAAGGGAGGGAGGGAGGAGAAATAAGAAAGAAAGAAAGAAAGAAAGAAAGAAAGAAAGAAAGAAAAAGAAAGAAAGAAAGAAGAAAGAGAGAAAGGAAGGAAAGAAAAAGAAAGAAAGAAGGAAAGAAAGAAGAAAGAGAGGAAGGGAGGAAAGAAAAAGAAAGAAAGAAAACATTGAGCAAAGAATCAAGGATGAGAGGCAGGAATGGAGGGATAGGAGGAAGGGAGGGAGGAGAAATAATAAGAAAGAAAGAATGAAAGAGAGGAAGGAAGGAAAGAAAGAAAAAAGAAAGAAAGGGAAAAGAAAGAAAGGGGGAAAAAGAAAGAAAAAACATTGAGTAAGGAATCAAGGAGGAGAGGCAGGAATGGAGGGATAAGAGCAAGGGAGGGAGGGAGGAAGTAGAAAGAAAAAGAAAAAGAAAGAAAGAAAGAAAGAAAGAAAGAAAGAAAGAAAGAAAAAACATTGAGTAAGGAATCAAGGAGGAGAGGCAGGAATGGGAGGATAAGAGGAAGGGAGGGAAGGAGGGAGGGAAGGAGGGAGGAAGGAAGGAAGGAAGGAAAAACCAAGTGTGGAGGGTTTGCTGTGCAGAGTGAAGAAACCAAGTGTCCCAGGGAGGAGAAATTGGGGGCAGGTGAACAGAGACCTCCAATCCCAGCCATCTCAGCCCGACCCCCAAAATGATGAAAGTGTGATTTTTCTTGGGGTGGTTGGGGAAGCTTAAGCAGGATGGAGAATAATCAGCAAGAAGAAATGAGGGGAAAAAAAATAAGAAGAAAGAAGCAATGTTTTTTGGGGGGAGGGGGGGAATGGAAACAGGGACTAGACACTTGAAACCCAAACGAGTGAGACCCACAATATGCTTTCCCGCCATGGGCAGACAAGCCTTCCCAGCTCGAGGAAGCGCCAGAGGAGGGGAGCCGACAAGTAAATTAAACACTGGCGGGGCAGAGAGAATAAATTCCCTCAATCTGTTTAATCTCCCTTTAATTGATCCGACCGTCTGATGAAGCGGAAAGAAGGGGGCAAGGAACTGAACTCTCACGAGGCTCATCTTTTTTAAAAAACTTACAAGCCTCAGGAGCTAAATCAGCGGTGGCTCACCTTTTGGGGCTCCTGTGCCAAAAATGGCGTCGCTCGCGCTTGCGTGCCAGCACCCAGAGGCCAATGCGTGCCCCCCCCCACGCATTGCCCCCGATGCATGCGCCCACAATCCCCAGCCGCACCCTTATCTGCACTGCGCCTCACAGCTGATTTTCGGCCGGTTTGAGACGGTTTTTTTGGCCTCCCAGAGGCTTGAGGAAGACTTCTGCAGGCTTCCGCAGGCCGAAAACTCGCCCCGTTTCGTCACTTCCAGTATTTTTGGAAAAAAACAGGAAGTGACAAAACGGGGCAAGTTTTCGGCCTGCAAAAGCCTTCCTCAAGCCTTTCGGGAGGCCGGAAAATGAAAAATCAGCTGTGAGGCCTGTGCGTGCGCAGTGAGGTCACTTTGCCTGCAGCTCGTGTGCCGGCACAAATGGCTCTGCGTGCCACCTGTGGAACACGTACCACAGGTTTGCCATCACAGAGCTAAATCTTGGTTTGGGGGGATTGTGTGTGTGTGTGGGGGGGGGGGAACGGGGAAGAGAATTTGCTGCCCCAGGCAAGCATCCAGGTAATGAATGTTAAGCAGGCGGGTTAACCTGGGACAGGCACGGGAAATCTACCCGTCTACCCTTCGGCTGCTCGCTTTGTGGACAACCAGGGACCGAAAGGCAGTAGAAAGAAAGTAAGAATCAAGCCAGGGACTGCAAAGAGTATGGATCTGTAGATAATCCTCGACTTACGGCATTCCTCCATTTACTGATCGAAGTTAGAATGGTGAAAAAGCGACTTGTGACCGATCCTCATACTGACGATGATCAGGGCATCCCTGAAGCAGCAATTAGAGCCCTCGCAACCACCATGCATTTATTTATCTGATTAATTACTTATTTATTATTGTGTCCATTTGTGTATTAGGTTTTTATTAATATGCATGTATTTGTTTATTATGCCTGATAATTTACGATGGTTCTAGTGTCTCAAGGTCTTGGGATCACCATTTGTGACCTTCCCAGCTGGCTTCCGACAAGCAAACTCGATGGGGGAAACTGGATTTGCTTAGTGACCGTGTGGTTTGTTTAAGGACCGTGGCAAAAAAAAAAAAGATCAGGAGTGGTCACATGATGACTCATTTGGTGATGGACCTTCTGGTGCTAAATGGGGTCCTCAGTTGTAATTATCTGGAGCAGGATGGACCAGATTCCTTCCTTCCTTCCTTCCTTCCTTTCTTTCTCTCGTGAAGGAACAAGGGTCGACTCACGAGTAAAGCCACAGGTGGACGCTGAATGGCCCCTCCCATCGGGAATAAAAGAGGAGCGAAGGGGGAGTGGGGTTTTCTAGGAGATAATTAGTTCATTTAGGTGGAAGACCTGTTCCTGCATTCTTGCCAAGTATTGTCTGCTACAGTGTGGCGTTGGTCAGATATCGGCCTGGCAATTCTCTCAGCCTGATAAAGGCCTGTCGTTGTGAAATCTCTTGAAAGACTGTTGTTGACTGGGACTTTGCTGGAGAGGAATTCGCTCTAACCTAAATAAAAGGGGTTTTCTCGGGAGGAGAAGTCGGCTTCGTGATGTTGGGAAGCCTGGGTGGGAACACAAACCGAAGCTCCACAATTCTCTTCTACAGAAGGAGGTCATTGACATAGAAGCCCAATGAAGGCATCAAGAACCCAAGGACACTTGTCCAGATGTCTTTTTTGGGGGGTGGGGGTGGGGAGATGGCACCCTCCCTGATGATCCAATCCCAAGAACCTCTCAGACCTTCATTTGACATTATCCCACGAGCAGCCTCTCTCTTCCTTAAACTGGGTTAAAGAGGGAGGGAAAGCCCACCCTCTCTCTCTCTCTCTCTCTCCCCTCCCCGGGCATTGACCACCATCGATCTGCCGCCTGGTTAGTCAGTATTCAGATGACGGCCGAGGGAGGAGGGAAGATCAGAACGGAGCTTCTTTCTCACCAGCGAGACGGGGCTTAGGGATCAATAAACTATTAATAAACTGTAGAAGGTTTTAAGGAGAGATCTGTGGGTAATGCTATTTAGCAGCTGGAGTTTACCAACACTGACGGCTCCTCAGAAGGGTAAGTAATTGCATTATTGCAAGGAGGGGTAGGGGGAAGCATACAGAGGAGTAAAACCCGAGAGAGGCGGTAAGCCAGTCACTCTCCTCTCAGGATGCAGAGGAGGAGGAGGTGGAGGCAACCCCAATGCTTTGCAGCCCAGAGGTGAAGGCTCCAGGGCCTCCGACTGTCACAAATTGCATGTGATGCTTTCCCAAACAAGGGCTGATCAGAGTTCATTTTAGGAAGATTTATTGAGAAGAAAGCAATGGGGACACAAGGGCTCCACCACGTCAACAGTTTCTGACTGAGAACCGATATATCTCTTCGTGTACACTGGGGGGAAGAGCTTCCTTCCCATCCATGCATCCATCCATTCCCCAATCTATCCATCCCATCTCTCCATCCCTCCCTCCTTCCCATCTTCCTTCCCTCCTCCCTCCCTCCCTGCCATCTTCCTTCCTTCCTTCCTTCCCACTCTCCCTACTCCTCTCTCCCTTCTGTCTTCCTTCCTTCCTTCCCATCCATGCATCCACCCACTCAACAATCTGTCCATCCCATCCTTCCCTCCCTCCTTCCTATACATTCCTCCATCTATCACATCTCTCCTCCCTCCCGCCCATCTTCTTTCCTTCCCTCCCACTATCCCTACTCCTCTCTCCCTTCTGTCTTCCTTCCTTCCTTCCCATCCATGCATCCAACCATTCCCCAATCTATCCATCCCATCCCTCCATCCCTCCCTCCTTCCCATCTTCCTTCCCTCCTCCCTCCCTCCCTGCCATCTTCCTTCCTTCCTTCCTTCCTTCCCACTATCCCTACTCCTCTCTCCCTTCTGTCTTCCTTCCTTCCTTCCCATCCATGCATCCAACCATTCCCCAATCTATCCATCCCATCCCTCCATCCCTCCCTCCTTCCCATCTTCCTTCCCTCCTCCCTCCCTCCCTGCCATCTTCCTTCCTTCCTTCCTTCCTTCCCACTATCCCTACTCCTCTCTCCCTTCTGTCTTCCTTCCTTCCTTCCTTCCCATCCATTCATCCACCCACTCAACAATCTGTCCATCCCATCCTTCCCTCCCTCCTTCCTATACATTCCTCCATCTATCACATCTCTCCTCCCTCCCGCCCATCTTCTTTCCTTCCCTCCCTTCCCACTCTCCCTATTCCTTCCTCCTTGCCTCCTGTCTTCCTTTCTTCTTTCTTTCCTCCCTCTCATCTTCCTTCCTTCCTCCCATTTTTCTTCCCATTCATTCATCCATCAATTTATCAATCCCATCCCTCCCTCTCTCCTTCCTATACATTCTTCCATCTATCACATCTCTCCTCCCTCCCATCTTCCTTCCTTCCCACTCTCTCTATTCCTTCGTTCCTTCCTTCATCCTTTTTCCTCCCTCCCTCCCTACCATCTTCCTTTCTTCCCTCCCTCCCACTCTATTCCTTCCTCCCTCCCTCCTGTCCTCCTCCTTTCCTCCCTCCCTAGTCCTCGACTTATAACCACAGGACTGGAATTTCCTTCGTACCGTATGTCATTCCTCTTGGGGAGATTTGAGGTGCCGAAACCAACAGATGAATCCAGAGCCAGCCAACCTGTCTCTCTTGGAAACCCCCCTCCCCTGCCCCATGGGGCAGCGGGCCAAGGGACCCAAACAGCTGGGCTCCCCCCAGGAGCAAGAAGGGCCAAGGAGCCCCTCAGATGGCTTCACACGTCCCAGCCATGCCAAGTTTTCAGCATTCTCCGCTCTTATCCTTGGGAGTTTAGCACAGCTGGCGTTTGCTCGGTCATTGCTTCCATGGGATACAAACCAGCCAGTGTGTCTGATTTAAATACGAGGGTGGCCAATTTATCCGCCAGACGAAGGTGGGGATGTGGAGCTGGGGGGAGAAGGAGGGGAGGCGAGCAAGGCTTCCAGATTTGGAGAGGGAGTCTCGTGGCAGGACCCAGTGCTTGGTTTTTATGGCTCCTTTTCGTGAGGGTTGAAATTTGCCTCCCAGGTCTTTCAAAAACCCATTACTGCTCCTCCTCACCCAGTTGGCTCCCTCCCTCCCACCCGCTCGGCTTTCAAACCATCTGCAGCAAGGCGAAAGCTTGAAGGAGAAAAGAGTGGGTGGGTGTGAGATGCCTCGATCCAGCCCAGAATGGAGGCTGAGAATTGGCTGTCCAAAAGGGATGGTCGAGAGCAAGTTGGTTTTTTTGATAGGAACCATCTGCTCCATCGTGGCCACCTTGCTCACCTCCGTGCTTTAGTGAGGAGGGGACCAAGGAGAGGAAGGATAATAGAAGAACAAGAGTTGGAAGGGACTTTGGAGGTCTTCTACTCCAACCCCTGGATCATGCAGGAGACTCTCTACCATTTCAGACAAGTGGCTGTCCAGTCTCTTCTTGAAAACCTCCAGTGTTGGATCATCCACAACTTCTGGAGACAAGTTGTCCCATTGATTAATTGTTCTCACTGTCAGGAAATTAGCTCTACACTAGGTTGGATCTCTCCTTGGTTATTAGTTTCCATCCATTGCTGCTTCTCCTGCCTTCAGGACAAGGAGCTCCGCCCTTGTCCTGAAGACCTTGAACCAAGGACCAACATCATCTCCAATTATTCTCCAAAGCTCAAGTTATTCGACAAAGCACCAGAGAGCAAGACAAGATGCAATGGATGGAAACTGATCAAGGAGAGAAGCAACCTGGAATTGAGCAGAAACTTCCTAACAGGGAGGGCAATTAACTAGGGGAACAGAAGTTGTGGGTGCTTCATCACTGGAGGTTTTTAAGAAGAGACTGGACAGTCACTTGTCTGAGACGTTCTCCTGCTTGAGCAGAGAGTTGGACTAGAAGACCTCCAAGGTCCCTTCCAGCTCTATTCTGTTCTAATTCTAATCCTTTGATCTCCTGAAGGTTCTACAAAAAGAGAACCAAAAATCCATGGGAGACTCCCTGGACCATCTTTTGACCTCTTCTGACACCTGGTTTCCACCCCGACATAAACTTTTCCCTTTTTAAAAACTTCTGAAGGACTTTGAAGAAAAGCTCCCTTCCTGATAGCATCGCGGCGGCCATTTTGCTGACCAACAGAGTTATCACCCATTTCCAGCTGGGTTGAAGAAGACCTCACTCAGCCAATCCCGAAGTGAGTTCAGCCAAAACCCAAACAGACAATCCCAACGGATCTTGACAAGCGCCTGTCTAAATACCGCTTACCGGGACAGATCCTTTATCTCCCCAGCTCAGCTCTAGGCAGTATGTCAAAACAACAAACAAGTTAGGAACAAGCAAAGAGGGACACCAAGAAAAGGTGTTGAGGTTTTTTTTAGGATAAACCACAGAGGTTTTCTAGCCTTTTCTGTCTTCCAACGTAGGCTTCGGGCGTCTTTTAGCTGACCAGCAATTGCACAACAATTCAAAAGGTGGAAAAAAAATGAATAAGCATTTTTCCAGTTCAGAATACATAATGCATGCCTTTTTTTTTTTTTTTTCACTTTGCTGACAGCCAATATTCTGTTTCTTGAGAAGAATCTAGAAAGGGAACTCTTGAGAGGACACGAGAGTTGCCAGATAAGAACAGGGAGGAGCTTCCTATCATTTTAAACAAATTTAACGCTTTTCAGCCAAACTGTTTTTGCTGACCGGCCCAAATTCGCTGAACACACCTGCGACATTTGGAGATTGATCTGACCTAAATACCTGTAGCAGAGGCAATGTGGCGATACCATGTTCCTACCTATGGTTTGAGGTAGCAAGGTATGAGAGGAATGGATACTACCTCATTTCATGCACGGAGAGGAACTCTTCATAGAGGACAACTTCATGGAGAAAGGGATCCTCCCTTCTGATTTGTAGATCCCATCTGGATCACAGAAGGTCAGAGAAGGAGAATGGAAAATTCTCCCCAGGGGCCTGGTTGGTTGAGATATCTCCATTTGAGTTCCACCATGCCTTGTGTGATGACCCGGGACGTGGCACAAAGGCAACACCCTCAGATAATCAGTCAGAGTCCCTTTATTAGCTCCAACTTTGCCCCCAGTGTCCAGTTACCTTCTGGACTGGAGAAAAACTATCCCAGGAGCAGCCTTTGGCTGCAGAGATTCAAGTCCAAAACGTGGTCAACAAAAACTGTCACTATAAGTTCAATCAAGGCAAGGTAAGGTAATTAGTTCAGCAGGGTAAGAGAAGGAATTCCAGACGTGAAGGAATGGCAGTAATTCAACATGGTTGGGAAGATGTCAGGAACACAGATAACCAAAGAACACAAGATAAACTCACATTTGTACCCAGCAGATGCTGCACTCAGCCTGCATTTCTTTCAAATTCTCATTCTCAACTGTGGCTGATGAAGGGAATCAGGGCCCTTTCCTCCCCCGTAAGCCATGCAACCCAAGTTACTCTCTTCTCTGTTCTTCCTTGCGTGCTCTAGGATGAAAAGGAGGTGGGCCTGGGTCTTCCTCTGAACTCCCTCTCCCTTGTTCTACCTCTTCTCTGCTCTGCCCAGCTGGACTTTGCCCTTCCCCAGTTTCCTCCACAGCCAACGGAGACACACTCCCGCTCCCTGCCAGTTGTTCATCTTCCCCCTCAGATTCAGACTTGACAGGGGCATGACACCTTGATGGTTCTCCAGGTGGAGAACAACCAAGAGAAAGGCAGAGGATGACATGATGACCCGTTTGACCCCATCATGGCTGACTCAGGCTCCAGTACGGTTGTAAATCAAGGACTAAGAATGGGGCTACATAGGTTATCTGTGAAGCCAAGCTACCGTGGCTTAATGAACCTGCTTAGAACATGGCCTGGTGTGTTTGACCCATGAATGTAAGTTGATGAATTAAGGCAAAATTCAAATCTTCCCTCCAACGTTTACGACCAACAAGATGAACCAAGCCAGATAAAGACCAAGCTGATACAGACAATCAAGATGCTAGTCTTGGTTAAGATGAAACTGGGGTTCCCTGTGGGTGAATCTTTTCACAAATTGTGGCTTGTATGGAGAAACGTGCACAGTCAAATGAAAGAAACCCGGCTAATTCCATAACCAAGTTAAGCCTGTTGTGCAAAGGGAAGCCACTTAGAATTTTCCACTTAGGAAAATCCACAAGGAGGTGTGAACCATTTATCCAAACCATTTTAAAACTCCTGCTCTGATATCCTGCAATTCTCAGGGGCCACCTTGAGCAGATGAAAGCTGGCCTCCTTCCCTGCTCCTGCAGCGGATAAAATCATCTTTTTCCCCTGTCCTTTTTTCCTCCTCCAAAATAAATAAATGTGAAGGCAAACACTCTGAATGCCGGTTTGAAAATAAAGGTGGAATCTGAAAACGCATTTCTCCAGCCAACATGCTCTGCATCACAGTAATTCAGGCAATTTGTGGAAGCCCGGCTGACAATTATGGAGGTTTTTAAGTGCTCATTGCTGGGCCAGCAAAATCACTCTGGCTGTAAATTGTGTTAGTGTGACAATACAGACAGAGGAAAAGGAGGAGGAGGAGGAGAAGGAGGAGGAGGAGACTATGGGGTCCTGGGTGCTGTCTGAGCTTGGTTGTTTTCTTGCAGACATTTCATTGCCCCCCTAGATAACATCAACAGTGTTAGAAGGGAGGGGGTTTTGCAGGAAGGAAGGGAAGAAAGATAGAGGGAGGGAGGGGGAGAAGGAGGAAAGAAGAAGAGATGGGATGGATGGATGGATGGGAAGTAGGGAGGGGGGAGAGATATGGTGGATGAATGGGAAGGAAGGCAAGAAAGATGGAGGGAGGGAGGAAAGAAGAAAGAGGGAGGAAGGAAGAAAGGAGAGATGGAATGGATGGATAGATGAATGGATGGGAAGGAAGGAGGAGAGAAATATGATGGATGGAATGGAATGGATGGAGAGATAGGAAGGAAAGGAAAGGAAAGGAAAAGAAGGAAAGGAAAGGAAAGGAAAGGAAAGGAAAGGAAAGGAAAGGAAAGGAAAGGAAAGGAAAGGAAAGGAAAGAAACTGGGTGCCTTCCCTCAGCAACTCTACCTTGTGGCGTGATTGTGAGGACCAAACTCTGGGAGGAAGGAGAAGGATTGTGCCCTTTGCCAGCCTATCCCCTGCCAGGATGCCCGCCCTCTGAGTCCAGCACAATTTCCTCTCGAAAATGAATCCTGCTGAGGGCTGCAGGGCTGCTTCTCAGAAGGATGGGGGAGAAATTCATTAACTTCCCATTTTAATGGGATGTTATCCAATTTCGCATTTCCCATCTAATGGGCAAATCCAAACTCAATTACGCTTCGAAAAATGTTAACTTCTCCGAAGTTCTTTTTTTCCCTCCCTCCTTCCCCTCCCATCAGCCACTCAAATCCGGGAAAGGAAAAAAAATCCAGCCTCAGTTTCCCAAATGAGATCCCTTTGAAGATGCTCTCACTCTGTTAAAAAGTTGGCTTCGCCCGCTTTAGTGAGACATTCCCATTCCCATCCTCCCTACAAAAAGCAGGTGTGTGTGCCCATTAGGGGTGAAAAGTCCCGGGAGTGGTGGTCCCCCGTCTTGCTATTAAATGAAGAAAGTAGAGAAAGAAAAAATAAAAAGGAAGGAGGGAGGAGAGATAACAGAATGAAAGTAAAAGAAAGGGAGGGAGGGAATAAAAGAAAAAGCAAGAGGAAGGAAGATAGGAAGGAAAGAGGGAGGAGAGAGGAAGGGAATAAAAGAAAAAGCAAGAGGAAAGAAGGGAGAGAGGGAGGGAGAAGGAAAGGAAGGAAATATTTTGCCCACTCTCACTATTTTAGGCCTGGGGACCCCAGAGAGAGATGGAACCTATTAAAAGGCTGGTATGAATGTGTGTTCATATCGCCATGGGGAAAGGGGTGTTATTATTTGTTAAGGTATTGAGATTTAAGAGCTGACCAGCTGCTGTAAGGCTGATGCAATAAGGATGAATCAGAAAAGGAATTGCCGTTTTAAGACTATGTATGGGTTCCACAGAGGTTGTACCACTTTAAGAGATGTTTATATAAGGCAGCCATTAGAGGGCATATTTCTCTCTCCTTGTGTCCTATCACCATTGCAGAGTTTTCCATACAGAGTTAAGATGAGTGATTGCTTGTCAGGTATTGCCTACCACATATATTTCTTGTATATAAACCACTATTAAATAGTCAAAGCCTCTGTGTGCTGTGTTTTGTTCCTCACAATAGCAGTCACGCTGCAAACACTCTGACATGATTTTATTATTATTATTTTAATTTTAAATAGCTGATACATGTGTGTGTTGTTGTTGAGGGGTGGGCTGGGATGTTATGTTATTATGATTATGATTATGATTATTTAAAATGACCAATACACATGTGTGTTGTCGCCGAGAGGTGGGGTGTTATTATCATTTTATTTTTATTTTTAATTGTTTTTATTCCTTCTACGTTATTTTCCATGAGCCACCTAGAGTCACCGCGAGGGAGTAGGCAGCTAAATCAATTTTCCACAATAAATACATAAATGAACAAGCAAACCAAGGGTGGGATGCAAATATTTTTACTACTGGTTCTGTGGGCGTGGCTAGGTGGAAGCGGTTAGGTGGGCATGGCCACGTGTCTGGGTGGGCGTGGCTTCTTCTTTTTTGCAGCAACCCCCCTCCATTTTTTATTTTTATTTTTTGCCTCCTGGGCCTCAGGGAAGCCTCCTGGGCAAAGCAGTAGGACAGCAAGGGGGATTCCGGCACAGCTGATCGTCGGGAGGGAAAGAAGAAAAAAAAAAGAAACAGCAATAGCTGTTTTTTTTTTACTACCGGTTCACCCAAACCCTGCCAAACTGGTAGAATACCACCACTGAAGCAAACTCTCCAGCTGGGAAGGGGAAGCCTTGATATACATATGTGGCATGCACGCACACAGACAGACATGTGTGTGTGTGAGAGAGAGAGAGAGAGATGGCTTAATTGCTGGCGCATCATGTATTCTGGTGCAAGGCTGCCTCTGGGCTAGACAGCTTTTTCCTTTCTGTGTTTTTGTAATTGGCGGCCTGGGATTCCTGCAGGGTCTCTTTCTTCACCCCCCCTCCTCCCCCCCAACTCCACTGGGTGGCAATAAAAGAACATCAGCTTGCGCTCCAGCACACAACGACACAACCAGATGTGCAGAAAAGTGAACATTGGACCTTTGCAACCTCTTCTGCTGTTCCCAGAACAGAGGAGCGCTTGGCTAATGACACAGTTCTGTGCCATGAAATTTCACCCGTGCTTTGGAAGGGGGTGCAAGAAATGTTATGGTGGTCCTGAGATAGACTGGTCTGGGAGATGGGTGCTCCACCTGGCACGGCTGCCAGCAGGCACGACTCACCAGAGAATCGGAGGGAATCATTTAGCGACGGTCTCCTCTAGCAGTTGGGACCCCTCTAATCAGCAATTCCTGCTCTCAACACACTGAGGTCAGAAAGATGCCCATTCTTTGTATGCTGAACGGCAAAAAAGTAAATATTTTGGGACAGGGCTCTCGAAGTATTCTCTGGCAGTGCCAAAATTGTTTTGGTATAATATGGAGAGAAGATGAAGGGAACAAAGGAGAAGGGAAGAAGGGAGGGAGGAGACAGAGAGATTGGGGAGGGAGGGGAAGGGAAGAAAAGAAGGGAGATAAGAGATGAAAAAAGATAGGAGACAGATGAAGGAAGGAAGGAAGAAAAGAAGAAGAGGAAAAAAGGAGACGGAGGGAGGGAGGGAGGAACGGAAAGAAAAGGAGACAGAGAGAGATGAAGAGAGGAAAGGAAGGAAACAGAGAGAGGAAAGAAGGAAGAAGGGAAGGAAGGAAGAAGAGGAAGAAAAGAAGGGAGACAGACAGGGAAGGTGGAAGGAAGGGAAAGAAAAGGAGAAAGAGAAAGATTAAGAAAGGAAAGGAAGGAAATAGAGAGGAAGGAAGGGGAAGGGAAGAAAAGAAGGGAATCAGATGAAAGAAGGAGAGAAGGAAGGAAGAAGGGGAAGAAAGGAAGGCAGACTGAGAGAGAGGAAGGAAGGAAGGAGTGGTGTCAGCATCAGAGCGAAAGAAAGCAAGCATATTTTGCATACTCCAATGAAGAAACTGTCAAGTCAGAGAATATGGAATCAATTAGTAAAGCCAGCAAAATCCTTGCAAAACAGTAATTACTCATGTCAGTAGATTCCACCGCAATTAGCCTGGGCAGGAAGCAAAAGCTCTCCAGGACACAAAGCCAGGATTTAAGGGGCAGGAAGGGAAAGAAATAAGTGTGGCTTGCGTGGCTCTGCACCACTGGTGCCAAAAGCCACAATTCTCTCTCCTCTGACAAACCTGGATGAGTGGTTTTACGATGAATGAAGCCAGCCCCGAGGTCCGATTTATGGAAATAAACCCGGTTTTTAAATCTGGGGGCAACGTGTGAATTGAGAAACGGAGATGGGAAGTTAAAAGTCACCGACACAAAACCCCTTCCAGCTTCATCCCGCTCTCTTGCAAAGTTTCTTTCTTTCTTTCTTTTTTTTAAATTACCTCGTTCTGCTCGTTTAACGCTGGCCCTTTCTTATCCCAAATTTCTTTAATTGCAGATCAACAAGAATTTAATCAGCTTGGAACCCAGCTCAGATAAAAAAAAACCCCAAAAGCGACCTGCGCTAAATTTAGAAGAAAATAATTCAAGAAGCAATTCTTAAAAGCAACATGTGTTACATTCAGAAGAAAATAATAATTATTGCAAAAACTAGCTGGAAAAAAAAAATCACTCTTCCTAAGACCTTACATCTCTTATTTTTTAAAAGATGGCTATGAAAAAAAAAAAAAGAAAAATCACCAAAGACACCATTAAGTAAGGAATGAAAATACCACTGGATAAATGGAACCTCCATATCCACAGGCAGGCTGCCTGACCAACTAAATCCTCATTTAGCAACTGTTTCACTTAGCAACAAAAAAATGTTTAAAAAATTCTGCCTCTGCCAACCAGCATCCATTGGTATTCATCTGGCTAGTGTCCTGTCAGTGTGTGAGAGAGTTGAGGGCTGTTTGGAAACTGAAACAGCATTTGCTGTGTGAGCAAGAAGGAGACAGCAAGGAACCTGGCCGTGGCTTAGCTCAACTGCTCTGTACTAAAGCTGCTTAGTGCTGTGAAACTGAAACTTCTCTCCTCTGCTTGTGTTGTGCATTTGGCACAGGTTTCTTTTCAGGTGGGGGGGGAGTAGAACTCCTTAGCATCAGAGCATGTTAATAATAGTAATAGTAATAATAATAATAATAATAATAATAATAATAATAATGATAATAATAATAATATAGGAAATACTAATGCTCTGAAGGTCACTTTGAAGAATCCTTTCTTAGTGAGCACCTAAAAGCCAAGAGGAACAGATGTGCCAAATTTCCAGTTTGTAACCTTTACGGTTCTGGAGATTTTATAATGATGCATGAGTGGCATTTTGCTTTTATATATATATATATAGATTTAAGGTGAGGGTGAATTAAAAAGCAATCCTTTGCAGTTAAGATGGAGATAGAAAAAGTCCATTTGTACCTTATCCTCGCTTTGATGACCTATACTGGGTCTATAAAGCAAAAAAATGCTCAAATGAGATCCAAAAACAGAATCATGATTTCACTGAGCAACCGCTTTGCTTAATGACCAAGTTGCTGGTCCCAACTGGTCGCTAAACAAGGACTACTTGTTTAATATGGGTGACTTGTGGCCAATCTTGGAAGCCACACACTGAGTTTGTCATGCCTTTGCTTCAAAAGAGGTGAGAATCCTTGCAAACACAGAATTTTTTTGAAAATTAGCAGGCAGTGAATGAACGAGCAAAGAATAAATCCATGGGGGGAATCATGTCCATTTTTTTCCTGCTCTTTGCATGGCTAGGAAAACAAGGGCTAAAAATGCAGCAGATTATACCTTTCCTTTCAAAAAACAGAAATGCACCAGACTATACAGATACAGGTTAACAGAACTGGAAGGGACCTTATAGGTCATCTAGTCCAACCCCTCCGAACAGAAATGAGAGTAGAAAGAGATATCCAGCCTTGACAAACTGGAACAATGGGCCCTATCCAACATAATGAATTTTAGTGTGGAGAAAAGCAAAGCTTTACATTTAGGCAGCAAAAAGCAAAGGTGCAAAGTGCGGATTGGGCGAGACCTGGCTCAAAAACCGTAACTGGGAGAGGGACCTTGGAGTCCTCGTGGACAATCGCTTGAACATAAGTCATCAATGTGCAGCAGCAGCCCAAAAGGCTGATGCAATACCAGGTTGTAGCAACAGAGCCATAGAATCAAGATCATGTGAAGTGTTAGTGCCACTTTACAAAACCCGAGTAAGGCCACACCTGGAACACTGCAACCGATGTTGGTCACTATACGACAAAAAAAGATGTTGAGATTTTAGTAAAAAGTTCAGAGAAGAGCAACATAGATGATCAAAGGCCTGGAGACGAAACCATGCGAAGAACGGCTGCAGGATTTGGGTCTGGCTAATCTAAAGGAAGAGGGGCGCGGTGTCTCAGTGGCGAAGGCGCTGAGCTTGTCGATCAGAAAGGTTGGCAGTTTGGCGGTTCGAATCCCTAGCACTGCCGCGTAAGGGAGTGAGCTCCCCTTCCTTGTCTCAGCTTCTGCCAACCTGGCAGTTCGAAAGCATGTAAAAAAAATGCTAGTAGCATTTTGGGGGGGAGAGGAACAGCGCTCCGTGCACCTTCGGCGTTTAATCCTGCCGGCCACAGGACCACGGAGACGTCTTCGGACAGCGCTGGCTCTTCTTTGGCTTTGCAACAGAGAGGAGCACCGCCCCCGAGAGCCAGAAATGACGAGCATAGATGTGCCAGGGGAACCTTTACCTTTAACTTTACCTTCGTCCAAAGAAAAGAAGAATTAGGGGTGACATGTATTCCAGTATTTGAGGGGCTGCCACAAAGAAGGGGGGGGGTGTCAAATTATTCTCCAAAGCATCAGAGGGCGGGACAAGAAACAAGAGTTGGAAACTAATCAGAGAGACAAGCAACCTGGAATGAAGGAGAAACTTCCTAACAGTGAGGACAATTAACCAGGGGAACGGCTTGCCACCAGAAGTTGTGGCTGCTCCATCACTGGAGGTTGTTTAAGAAGAGACTGGACAGTCACTTGTCTGAAATGGCATAGAGTCTCCTGCTTGAGCAAGGGGCTGGACTAGAAAACAGATTAAGAGTTGGAAGGGAGCTTGTAGGTCATCTAGTCCAACCCCCTGTGCCCAAGCAGGAGACCCNGACTAGAAAACAGATTAAGAGTTGGAAGGGAGCTTGTAGGTCATCTAGTCCAACCCCCTGTGCCCAAGCAGGAGACCCTACACCATTTCACAGATTAACAAGAGTTGGAAGGGAGCTTGTAGGTCATCTAGTCCAACCCCCTGTGCCCAGGCAGGAGACCCTACGCCATTTTTGACAGATGGCAGTCCAGTCTTTTCTTGAAGACCTCCCAGGTCCCTTCCAGCTCTGTTCTATTCTAAAACATTTTACGCTTCTCAAGAACTTTTTTTATAGCCCAATTGAAAGCCCGGGATATAAAAGAAGCTGTGAAATTAGTAATGAAGGCAAAATTGCTTGCTGGACCGGACTAACTGCAGAGAAGGGATGAAAGGGGGGCTTAGTGGCTACTCGTAGCTTGTTCAATTTCCACTTTACTATTTCTGCCAGTCAACTTCTCCCCCCTCCCCCATAAGTAGTCCTCGACTTACTGCAGTTCACTTAGTGACCGTTTGAAGTTACGACAGCATTGAAAAAAAGGCTATTTATGACCATTTCCCACACTTATGACCATTTAATCACAAGCATCCCCAGGGCCATGCAATTAAAATTGTTATGCTTGGCAGCTGATTCATAGTTATGATGGTTACAGAGTCCTGGGGTCATGTGAACGCTGGGTTTTTCCTCTTTATTAACATATACAAATACACACACACACACATATATATATCCGCCCTGTTGTTTGAGACAATGATTTATAATTTATAAATGCTTCATTTATAAAGCGCTCAGGAATCCCTTGGATGTTTCAAAACTTACACAGGTAGTCCTTGACTTGCGACCAGAATGAAGCCCGGAATTTATGTCACTAAATTCCACTGTGGTCATAAGTGGAGGACTACTATAACGCCAACCCCCAACGGAAAGACAGAGGTGGAGAAACCTATCGCTCCAGATCCTCTCCCACAACATCCAGCTGTGATAAAGGATGTGGGTTGCACGGAAGGTCTTTGTTTAGCAACTGCCTTGTTTAGTGACCGATTGAAAGGATGCCGGCGATGAAACAGCAACTTTGACACCAGGCCTCACGGTGATGACCTCCGTGCCTCTGTAAGCAAAGGAAAGACTGAGGAAATCTTGTGATCTTCCACTTACTTGTTGCTTTGCTTAAGAATCAAATCGCCAGTCCTCATTGTGGGGGCTAGAAAAGGGCTCCCTGTACATGCAGGCAACGTAATTCCTTGCATGGCAAGGACAGAAAGAGAAGGCAAAAGGCTGGACCATGAGATTCAGGATAATGCTGAGCTCAAGCAAGTGAGCCAAGCAACATACAAAGCGAAGGCTTTCCTTCTTCTTGGCTTGACCCTTCATTTCCACCCCCTTCCTCAACTTGTGGGTTCTCGGGCCATCTCCGTCCCTCCTCAAAGCCTCAAAGACTGCACCACTGCTCATCTAAACCTCCTTGAGGACTCTGAAGGCCATCTATCCCAGCCTTGCCCCCCCCCTCCCGGACTTGTGGCATTTTTATGATTGCAGCTGTATAGCTTAGGGTGCTGTCTGAACCAGGGTCAACAGGACCCCCACAGAGGTGGCAAGAAGATCTGGGTGCCGCTACAGGGGAACTGCCGACTCACCAGGGGCCTCAAGCTAGTGTTGGGGAACGAAGGCAGTGAGCCAAGTTGCAGACACCACAATGAATGAGCAGCTGATTAGGGTTCTGGCAGCAAAGGGTTTAAAAATAGAAGAGGCAAACAGCTGTAATTAATTAGCTGGACTGGCAGCGGGGATGAAGGGGAGGGGGAAACTGTCCAAAAGCGCAAGCCAGAAGGAAAAAAAGAGAACTGTTGTGGTTGTGTTTTGCAACAGATTCCTGAGTGGTTTGCAGTAGACTGCACCTCTGTGTGGTTGCCCACCCAAAATGACAGGGTTGTGGTGGGCAAATCAAAGGAATGCCTATCACACAGCGCTATTTCAAGAGAAAAGGTAGATAGGTTCCCTCTTGAGTCTGGATGCAGGAAAAGACACAGAGGGAACCTGTCTAAATTGTATGGATTATTTGCAAATGCGCCAATGGCAGCCAGCATAAAATGTGGGTTTTTGAATGTAGGCAGGCAGGTAGGTGGGAAGGAAGGAAGGGAAGGGAAGGAAAAAGGGTAAGATAAGAGGAAAAGGGAGGGAAGGAAGGGATATAAGAAAAGAAGGGATGAGAGAAAGGAAGGAAAGGAAAGAAGAGGAAAGGAAGGAAGGAAGGAAGGAAGGAAGGAAGGAAGGAAGGAAGGAAGGAAGGAAGGAAGGAAGGAAAGGGAAGAAAAAAGGGCAAAATAAGAGGAAAAAGGAGGGAAGGAAGGGATATAAGAAAAGAAGGGATGAGAGAAAGGAAGGAAAGGAAAGAAAAAGAGGAAAGGAAGGAAGGAAGGGAAGGGAAGGAAAAAGGGCAAAATAAGAGGAAAAAGGAGGGAAGGAAGGGATATAAGAAAAGAAGGGATGAGAGAAAGGAAGGAAAGGAAAGAAGAAGAAGGAAGGAAGGAAGGAAGGAAGGAAGGAAGGAAGGAAGGAAGGAAGGAAGGAAGGAAGGAAGGAAGATTTTGTCTACCTCTTTCTATGTCTTAAAATAATCCAGAGAGGTCACAGACTCTCAACAGGCTGGGGCCAATCTGTGAATCTCTCAGCCTTGCTAAACTACAATGCCCATTATTCCTTGCCACTGCCCATGCTGGCTTGGCTGTGAGAGATGGGTTCAAGAACACCCAACTGCTCAGTGCTGAGAGCCTGCTGTTTTGCTGAGGTAAGCAGGGTGGATGGAAAGGGCTTAGTTTTTTTTTTGGGGGGGGGGTG
>BHFT01010214.1:20156-38087 GCA_004320025.1 Laticauda laticaudata
GGGGGGGGGGTGCTTAAATTTCAAACCTGAAGGTTGGACCAGGAAATTGGGGGAGAGGGGGGGACCCCTTTTTTAAACCATTGACACGGAGATGCCCTGTTATTGCCAGCAACTGGACTGAATCGAAGGAGGGTGGTTTTTTTATTGATGGTAGGCGTGCAAAACTGAAGTTCAGGGCTAGCTTAGAAGTGAAATTAAGCCTTTTGGGACATTGCATTTAGGCCTCCAGAGACAGCTGCAAAAATAAAGGAGGACATGAACCCAAGATGCTTCCTTCCCAACACAGCCTGTCTCCAAGGGGCTGAACCAAGAGTGGCCTTGGCTACCTTTGATTGTGGGGGGAGAGAGAAAAATAGCTACTGCGCTTTGGAAAACAGGGAGAACCTAACTTTCCGCTTCTTCCTGTCCTGCAAAGTGGCCATCAAGGAAAAGATTTATTCCTTTCATTAAAAGCTTCTTCAATTTCTCTCCAGTCCCCCCCCACCCACCCCCCTTTTTTTTTTTTTTTGCAAATCCATATGTGGAATATATTTTATGTGCATAATTATGTGCAGAGCCCAGAAGGAAGCGACGGGAAGTCGGTTGGAAGAAAACTAGAACTTGGAGGGGACCTGAGGATGGGCGGATGGGGGGAGCAAAAATCAAGGCTTCCTTCAGAGCCCCCCCCCCCCCAATTCTCATTGTCTCCCATTGGTCTTTAAGGGGGTGCTGGAGAACTGAGCACCAGAATAAACATAGAAGTTTCTCTTTCCCATCACTGGATCTTCTGCAAAAACGGAGACTTTTGCTGTACGGATTTTCCTCCCTTCCATTTAGCGACTATTCAAAGTTACGACGGTGCTGGGGAAAGCAACTTATGGCCCGATCCCTTGCACTTATGACATCTCTNCAGAATAAACATAGAAGTTTCTCTTTCCCATCACTGGATCTTCTGCAAAAACGGAGACTTTTGCTGTACGGATTTTCCTCCCTTCCATTTAGCGACTATTCAAAGTTACGACGGTGCTGGGGAAAGCAACTTACGGCCCGATCCCTTGCACTTATGACATCTCTGTGGCTACGTGGTCATCAAAATCAGCATCTGATGGGCTTTATGATGAATTGATGGTTAGAGTGCAGTACTGCAGGTTAACTCTGCCTACACCCAGGAGTTTGATTCTCACTGGCTCAAGGTTGACTCAGCCTTCCATCCTTCCGAGGGGGATAAAATGAGGACCCAGATTGTTGGGGTCAAAAGACGGACTCTGTCAACCGCCTGGAGAGGGCTGTGAAGCACTATAAAGCAGTATATAAAGTCTAAGTGCTGTTGCTATGTGTGGTGGTTGGGGTGAGCTGGGAATTGAGCGAGCTCCATTTGCAACCTCAAACAAGCTGGGACAGTAATGAGGGAAGCCTGGCTCTCTCAGCGACAGGCATGCTTTGCTTAACGACTGCAGCAGAAAGGTCATAAAATCGGGTGCTACCGACACGCAATCAGTTGTTAAACCTGGAGAATCCCACTCCTGGGTGCGACTCACTTAAACAACTGTGTATCAGTGTAATAAAATGAACGAAGGATAACGGATAAGGTCTCCTGCCTAAGCAGGGGGCTGGACTAGAAGACCTCCAGGGTCCCTTCCAGCTCTATTCAGATTGATGGATTGAGCTGAGAGAGCCCACAGGTTCCCCTGGAAAGGAGAGGCCCATTCCGAAGACCCGCTCCTGCTGCCTCGCACTCGCTACTGGATCCCCCTCCCCGCCAGCCTGCTCTCCAGCAAGCTGTCGCCTTGGCAGCTGCAGCGCTGGGACCTTCCTCTTGTTCAAAATGCATTAATTTGTAAATATCTTCATTTATATGTAAATGTGGGCTCCTTATCCCCCACGTGTCTTTCCCTCTCTCTGTCTCTCTGTTTCTGTCTCTGTCTCCAACCAAGCGACGGATGGGCGCAATGAGCTGAGGTCCTGTTTGCTGAGAAGCTCTCCTTTCCCACCCACCCCTACACCTTTCTGCTCTTTTCTCTTCCCTGGTTCCCCACGCCCGTGCATTCATTCTTATTTCCCGTGTTTCTTTCCCCTTCTGAACAACGGAGAGCTTCCTGTCCCTTCGGCTCAGGACGTGGCCAGTTGCAACAACAGTCACCTCTATCCCACTGGGAGTGTCGTCAGCGACCACAATCACAACTGCCCCGAGGAAGGGATGCCCCAAAGCTCAAGGTGGAATAGAAGGTACTCCCTGACTTATGACCATAATAGTCATGACCCCCACCCCCACCACACACCCCTCGGAGCATGAATCTGCAGAGGAAGATGAGCTCCAACTGGAGCCAATGGAGATGAGGGAGCGGCTTCGTTTGCTTGGGAGGAGAATGGGGAGGAGCAGGCCGAGGCAGGCCAGGGCTTTTCAGGATTACCTGTCGAACATCCACCCCCCCCCGTCCTACTGGTTCTCTCCGATTCGTCCCTTGTACTTTCTGTCTCGAGTCCGGATGAGCAAAGACCACCCCCTCCTGGTCCGAGAGCACGGAGAGCGGAGAGAAGGCGAGAACAGTGCAGATTGAGCTGACTACTTGGGAGGAGAACGCCCCGCCCCTCTTTACAAGGCAAACCTGGGCACTGAAATTTAAGGAGATGCTGCATTTGTCGGGAACATATACCGAATTCCTAGCCTGTTGAAAGAATGCAAAGAGTACCTCACTGTAGACTGGTAGACCAGGTCTTCCCTCTTACGATAGTTCTCCATGTGTGACTGGTTGGTGGAGAACATGGCATCGAAGGTGAAGATTTTCTGTTTGATGGTGCCACCGTCTGTTACCTGCCAAGGGGAGAGATCAGAGCGGAGAAAAATTAAAATTTTGGAGCACTTCAGAAAATGTGAAAGGGTAGAAGAAAGTTCATGAGATGTTCACCACCTCCCATGGTTGATGACTGAACATCTCTTGCTTGTTTACACATTGACACCACTTCTCATTAGACACTGAACACAACTGGCTGTTGAAGGTGTAGATGTTGTGGCCCACCAGTGGTCAGTGGAGCTGGCGGCAGACTCGAACAGTGAGGAAGTTGGGGAGGCCAGTCCTGGAGTCTGGGGAAGGCTCTGACATCGGAGGCAGAGATGGGGCCAGGGCCGTCTGAAAGTTATCAGCTGCCTTCGGAGTCAGAGATCAGTGGGGAAGAACAGCTGGAGCCTGTTCCCAGTGTGTGCATGCGCAGAGCTGCCAGAAGAAGGGAAGAGTTAAGGTGCAAGGGTTGTCTCAGGAGTAAAGGCTCAGGTGGACGGTGAATGGCCACTTCCATAGGGAATAAAGAGGAGCAAAAGGGGAGTGGGGTTTGCAGGAGACAATTAGTTCAAATCATTAGAGTGAAGACTTGTTCCTGATTTCTTGCCAAGTAATTGCTGCTACAGCATGGGGTTTAGAAGATATTGGCCTGGCAACTCTCCTTCGGACTATTTCCAGACATCAACACTTTAGAGAACTTTCTGACAACCGGCCCTGAAACGACGAGAGGAATTCACCTTAACCTGAATAAAAGGGGTTTTATCGGGACGAGGCTTCATGATCTTGGGAAGCCTAGGTCAGTAGAATAGATTGCAATTTCCACAATCTCCATTACCCCAGCCAGTATCTTTGCTGGTTGAATTGACTATATTGTATGGATTCCCTTTCAGGCATAACACTCTTCCCATTGTAAAAAGAACAAGTTCCACACCCAGAAGACCTTTAACTAAATACCGGGGTTCACACATCATACCAGTACCTAACCAGATCCTTGTTTGAATCTGATTGTCACAATTTCCAGAAACAATAAATGAATATTTATTATCTTTATTATAATGAAGATCACCAGCTGAAATTACATTTTCATATCTGCTTCTCTCATGCAATAATACAGTGCTCAAACAAGTAGATTTGGCCACAAGACAATTATGCAGCTTCCTTCACAATTATAGTCTGATTTGCCCAGACTCCCACTTGTAAACACTTAATTCTACTACCATTTTCCCCTGAAATAATTTTGAAATGTTTTTTTCATCTCTTGCCCCGTCAAATTTCTCTTAACTTGTTCTTGCATCTGCTTCTTTGCAGCTAAGTAATGTTTAAAAATAAACTCGTATGAAAAGTGAATGGGAGGGGAAAAAGAGGAATGTATCTATCTATCTATCTATCTATCTATCTATCTATCTATCTATCTATCTATCTATGGTGTAGGTAGGTAGATGTAGGTAGGTAGATAGAGATAGATAATTACATATGTAAGATATGATAATGTGAGAACTAGAGATAGATGAAAGATAGACAGACAATGTTTGAGAAAAAATGATGATGGATGGACACACAGGATAAGAGAGACAGACAGACACAGACAGACAATGGATGATGGATATGTGTGTGACAGAGACAGACGATAAATTTAATAGATATGTGTGAGATGATAGATAGATAGATAGATAGATAGATAGATAGATAGATAGATAGATAGATAGATGCATGTGTGACAGAGATGAAATAGCTGATAGCTGACAGACAAACAGACAGACAGACGTGTGTGAGAGAGAGATACACAGACAGATGTCAGAGGGAGATGACAAGACAGATGGACAAGTTAAAGATGGGTAGATGGCTGGATGAATGGAAGAAAACAGGGTTAACTTCTCCAATAAAAAAAAAGAAAGACAGGTAAGAGCATCCTTGGACAACAGGGAGCTACCACATCGGTCTCCAGTAAAGAGCTGGGCCAGACCCAACATGGCTGCCATTTTGTAAGACCTCAAAGCATGTCCTTCAGGATTCATACAGAGCGTCCTGCTTGCTTGCTGGCCCAGAAGGGGAGGCCAGAAAAAGGAACGGAAAGAAAGACAGAAATTCTTCAGACCAACAGAATCAAGAGCTCTACCCTTTCTTTCTCTTCCACCTCAGCTATTCTCAAGGTACACCTCCTTGTTTCCCAGATAATAGGTGACAAGGTGCGAACCTGCTAATGAACTAACTTACCTGCCGGCTGTGTCAAAATGTCTCTTCCAAGGGAAATGTGAAAACGCAGAGGGTGCTAATAAGCTCCCCAAAAGTCAATGTCTAGGGAATAAATAAATAAATACATAGGTGGGGAGATGGTGGAGTCACGGGCAGGCACGTTTGGAGCGGTCAAGGGGGCAAGAATTGGGGGAGCAGCAGGATGCCTTGTCCTGCACTGTCACCAGTTCCTTTGATGCTGAAGGTGTCAGGGAGACAAAGAGCTAAGTCACTGCATTCACAAATAAAGTGTTGTTTCTTAAACTCGGTTATCTCACTAAAATCTCAATTTGCTGCAACATGCTGAGCCAAAACCTTTGCAATTTTTAAAGGATAATAAGAGGTCTTTGTTGCTCGCTGAGTTTGGTTGTTTTCTTTGCTGAAGTTTTGTTACCCAAACGAGGTGATATCATCAGTGCTACCAACTAGCACTGATAATGTTACCTAGTTGGGTAATAAAACGTCTGCAAGAAAACCACCAAGCTCAAAGAGCACCAGGAATCCCTCATTTCAACTCTGAGCTACAGATATTTTCCTTTAAAGAGAATAGCTTCTCTGAAAGAGTTTAGAGAATAGCTGGGTTTCTTCTCGTATGCATTTGTTTTGCATAACCTTAATAGGGGTTTATTGATTAAGCATTGATCCACTGATATAGGATGTACCGACGCATGGTTTCTCTGATGGTGGTTTGACATTAGACTGATCCCACGAGCTGCTTTGGGCACACGGGCAAATAAATGGAGGGAAATGCAGATAGTTCTCGATTCGTGGCCAGAACTGGGACCTGCAACCTGGTTGTTTAGCAAAGCAGTCACCCAAGGAAACCTCAGCTGTAATTATGATCGTACAGTTGCAAAAGTCATCAATGCAAGGACAGCCGTAAACCTTTCTCACCTGTGTTGTTAACTGCAAAAGGTCCCTAAATGAGGCAGTTGCTAAACGAGGACTGCCCGTGGAAAATTCTCCCCCATTGGGTGAAAAAAACAAACAAACCACAACGTCACTCAGTTCCTCTTCCTTTTTCTTCTTTTTCTCCCAAATGAAACCCTTTGCATCTGTTTGACAAAAAAAAGGAACCCCAGAAAAAAACCCTCTCTTGTCCATCCTTTTGTGATAACTAGTTGGGATGATCTCTGACACTCACTTTATGATTTATTTTCAGGGGTGAGAGCCGGGCAAACTTGAAACCGGGGAAAAGATGAAAGCCCAGCAGCCTTTCAGAAGCACTTCTGCAGAAAACCTCCTCCGCACAGCTCTGGTTTTTTAAAATGCACCCTGCATTGTCCTAGATGAAATTTCATTCTGAGTTTTTCTTTTTTTTCTTTTCTGCTCCCCATTTTATTGCATGGGAACAGGGCTGTGGGAGAAAGTGTGGGGAAGGAGGGGCAGCTGTCAGTAAAACTGTCTCTGCAAATTTATTTGCCTAAGCCAAAGTTTTATTACAAAGAAAATACACACTCTCAGGGGCACACAAACAAACAAACAAACAAACAAACAAAAGACACACAGAGACAGAGAATTATCTGGATTGTAAATCACACGCACTTTGGAGAGGAACACACACTGGAAGTTTTCAAGGACACAACCAATCGTTCAGGGACCCCAGGGCTGTTTTTGTGGCTGCTGCTGTTAATAATAATGATGAGGATGAGGAGGATGATGAGGATGATGAGGATGATGGTGGTGGTGTTATTATTTCATTAGCCTGGGCAGAGAAAATACCTAAATCCCTTCTTCCGTATGTGGTTGCCCCCGTACTAGAAATTACACAGAGGATGGCAAGATTTGATATTAGGTCTATAATCTTAGTAGGACTGTTATTTAATACTTGGCTTCCCTCCAAGTTTTATTTAATTCATATATATATTTAATTCACTAAATATTCTGCTCTTACAAAACGGGAATCCTCTTTTTGACAAATTCATCTGCCTGTCTATTTTGCACATGCCATTAAGCTGGACCTAAGAAGTGTTAGAAATAACAGAATAATAGAGATGGAAGGGACCTTGGAGGTCTTCTAATCCAACCCCTTCTAAACCCATTTTGGAGAAATGGCCATCCAATCTCTTCTTAAAAGCCTCCAGTGTTGGAGAACCCACAACTTCTAGAGACAAGTTATTCCACTGATGAATTGTCCTAAGTGTCAGGAAATGTCTCCTTAATTCTAAGTTGTTTCTCTCCTTGATATAAAAGGGAGGCAACAAAGACCAGAACGAAAGACCACAAACCTTTTATCCACCTAGGGGAGAAGGAACATCGTCGCTCTCAAATATGGAAAGACTATTATTATGTCACCCTTAGTCCTTCTCTTTGTTAGACTAGACATACCCAATCTAATGTGCGATTTTCTTTCAAAGCCAACAAAGTTGCCCTCCTGGGTTGCATCTGATTTCCTCCTGGAAATCAAAGTAGACTGTCAAGAGCCACCAAAAATTCATCTTATCCTTTATTCCTTGACTTTGAAGTAGAAATTGCTACCTAATCATGGATGGTCCCATTGTGGACTTCTCCCAGAGATTGGGCAGATGAAGATAAAGGAGACCTGTCTATTTCAGTCATCATCTGCTGGTAGGCAAACACAAGAAACATTCAATAGACCTCAAATTGATATTCTTATCAACTGAGAGATCTACCTTGAAACCCCAAAGACCATAAATTAAAGAAGGTTCCCATGGAGGAATCCATAACTTTTAAAAGGTTGGCTGATGAGTATGGAATCCACTTCAAGTTGCTGGTTTCCAATGAGCATCAACTCCAAGGATATTTAAGCAAAGAAAAATGTGGAAAATAAACTTGAGAGAAGGTGTTATTTAATGTTTAGAAACAGACTGGATGATGGTGCTGCATATATAATATGGAGGTGTGATGGATGCATAGCTAGATGGATACAGAAAGACAGAAGCAGTGTGGCGTAGTGCATAAAATTCTGGAATACAGCTGAGGAGATCCAGTTTCTAGAATGTTCTTTGGGCCAGTTACTTTCTCTCAGATCTAACTTGAGAAGTTGAAGAACATCTACCTACTGACCTGCACTTGGGCTAACATGGCAAAAGAAGGACCATAACAATCAATGAAGATGTTAGATGGATCAATACAATCAAATGATAATGATAATAATGATAACAACAACATCAACAAAAACAACAACAAGAAGAAAAGAAGGGGTGGAACTGAATGCAACTCAACACCTGGACCTAGCTCTGGAAGATGCCAGATGTTAGCTAAGGCTCTTCTGGAGTATATAATTTAAGATGCATCAAGTGTTTGACTTGGTTGAGGTAAATGGAAATTGATTCCACCTCCAACTTTGCTTCTCCTGACAACTCAAGCAATGTAGGTCGACCTGCGACAAGATATGGACTTCTGGGTTTTATCTCCCTTCTTGCTTTTCAATGCTTCCAAGTCACAGTTGGAGAAACAAATTACAACAAGGCCTCTAGAAACATCTTAGCACAGCTGGAGGACAGGAAAGGTGATTTCCATCCAGCTGGCACAAACAAAACATATAAAAACTTCCTTTTCCAGCAGCTTCCCAGGGGTTTCTCCCCACCCACCCCCTGAATGTTTTCCAAAACCACTTACAGACTGAAGACAGATATAATAAACTTGATATCCCACTTACAGTCCAATCCTTCCACCACCACGAACAAGTGTAATAACAGCTAGTAAATGAAAGAAACAACTCTGGCTGGTTTGCTTCCCGCAGTTTCACCTGCTCAAGAAACTCTCCCCAGGAAGTTTGGCAAGATGGATGAAAGTCATCTAGAAATGGGACAGATTATAGGTGGTTGATTTATTTATTGGAGTTCTATACTCCCAAATCAATGAAACCCCCTTGACAGTTTGCATCAATCAATCATTAGAACATCCACGGCAAAAAAAACGACAAGAGATACAATTTCCACATTACAGAGAGCAGATAATAAAATGCACACAGCAGGCACGCTAACAATAAAATTTCCGTGTCTGGGCTTCGACCTCGGTGGGATGAAGCCAGTGTGAGAGATGAGCCAAAGAAGAGGTCAAACTGATTGATAAAGTTGTCAAGCCCTCTTTAGCTTAACCGCAGAATGCAAAGTTCATAAACGTTTATGGATTCTCTCGGTTCACAGAAAATTAATAATGATGTTTTGCTGTGCTTCGAGGCAAGATGTGTCTGAAGGGCAAAAACTAGGGGATGATCTATCCAAATTCCCCAAAGAACCTCTTTAGTGGCCACAAAAAACAGGAATGAAGAGAAATAATGGCCCTAACCCGACTCTCCATCCCCCCCCCCACATACACACTGAAAGGTCTATATCCTGAGTGTATGGAGTCCAATTTTTCTTTTCTAGCTTTCCCTCAACCACTTTAAAAAGACAAGGAAGATAGCAAAGCAGAGGACCCAGATTGTTGTGGGCAAGAGGCTGACTCTGTAAACTGCTTAGAGAGTAAACTGCCTCCTTCCTTCCCTCCCTCCTTATTTGTTCCTCTGCCCTCCCCTTTCTCCCTCTTGTTCCTCCCTTCCTCTGCCCTACTTTCTTTCCTTCCCTCCCTCCCTCCCTTCTTTCCCTTTGCTTCCCTTCCTTCTATGGTGGCACAATAGTTAGAATATTTTATTGAAGGCTGACTCTGCCCACAGCCAGGAGTACAATCCTGATTGGCTTAAATCTTCCGTCCTTCCCAGGTGGGTAAAATGAGAACCCAGATTGTTGGGGGCAATATGCTGACTCTATAAACCGCTTAGAGAGGGCTGTAAAGCACTGTGAAGTCTAAGTGCTATTGCTATTTTCCTTCCTTCCTTCCCTCCCTCCTTCCCTGTGGTTAGAATGCAGTATTGCAGGCTAACTCTGCCCGCTGCCAGGAGTTTGATCCTGACCAACTTGCTCAAGGTTGACTCAGCCTTCCATCCTCCTGAGGTCAGTAAAACAAGGACCCAGATTGTTGGGGAAAAGAGGCTGAGTCTGTAAACCGCTAAGAGAGGGCTGCAAAGCACCGTGAAATGGTGTGTATATGTCTAAGGGTTATTGCTTTCAACCAGCTCAAACGAGAAGAAGACTCCAGCACCAGTGATCAGCACTCAGATCAGTATAGATTAACTCCAAGACCAACCATCACGCAAGCAACCATCACGAATCAAGAAACTGCCAAAGAGTCATCAGTAAACAGCCCAACCAAAGCATCTCTTAAGACTTTTCACACCCACACAGACAGGCAAGTTAGCAGAATATAAACCAACAGCAAACAGCATGCCTTCCTAGCACTGATGCTGTGACCTAGCTGGGTAACGAAACCTCTGCAAGAAAACAAGCTGTCAGAATTCCAGTAATCACCCTAATTAAATCGTGATTCTCAAGCCAAACTTCAAAAAATTTCAAAGGATTTATTAGAGGCAACATACTGGCACTGCTCTATATGAAGCCAACTCTGGTATATGTCATTTACAGTCCCCTGTGACACTGTTTCCCCTCTCCCCCCCTTTGGGTGTGTCACAAACCAGATCCTCCAATTGAGCACCTTCACGGGCTGGGTGTCACCATTCACCTTCTCCAATTAAATATATTCCCAGGCAAAAGCTCTGATTGTTTAGTTACAATCTTTTAAAGAGAAGAGTTGGAATGTATTTTTGTTTTCAAACTGCTGCACTGCTCTTCCAGATTTCCTCCCCCCCCCCATAAAAAAGGCATAGGAATGTTTTATGAGTTGACACAAGCAAGCTCAGAGAGTATCAAGGACCCCTCAGTCCTCCTCCTCTCCACAAACCCCTCTCTCCTAGCACTGATGGTGTTACCTAGTTAGGTAATGAAACGTCTTCAAGAAAATAAGCAAGCTCCGAGAGCACCAATGACTCCTCAAACGTTCTTTTCCTCAACTATCTCCAAGGGCACCCAAGAAAATGTCCAGCACCTTCTTATGGGTGTTTCATCATCTCTTTCCAAACACAAGTAATATTCATTCGCTTGACAAGCAAGCTTCTCTGGATGAATTGGCGAGCGCATTCCCTTACACATCGGAGTGATCACACTTTCGTCTGTTGCCATGGAAAACGCAGGCTGAAAGAGGAGGAGGATAACAACCAAAGCTCCCTTCTTCTTCTTCTTCTTCTTCTACTACTACTACTACCTCCCTGCTGGCACTGGCAAATAAGACTGACGCTGGTCCCGAGAATAAACACAACATTCAATTGGCCTGACCGGGAGCCAGCTGTTCTCGTTCTGGAGTAGAAATAATTAAGAATACGCTCAGCTCCTTCCTATCCATGGGCTTTGCCTGCAAGAGACGGTTGTGTTGTGCATCAGAAGGCTGACACTGTGTCACGCTGCCATTGCACCGAATCACATCTCTATCTATAAATATCTTTCTACTTATTGATCTACAGTCTGACATCAGGGAAACAAAGCCCGCACGTAACCACCGCATGTAACCAGAGGAGACGGTCTTAAATTTAGGAGAAAGATTGCCAAGGTAGAAACAGCCTCTCCACGAGGGAAAAGATGGAAGGTTTTCAGAGGCTGGTAAAATGATGGATGGTATTCCTCACTGGTCTTTACGCTCATTGCAAGAACTTCATCAGGGATCTCCTATCTCTTTGTAATCTCTTAGTCCCTTTGTCATCTCCATCAACTTCCTGGGGAAAGAAACGTATAACTGCTTTATAAAACCTTAATAATGCCAGACCTGGAATATCTGCATCCAGTTTTGGTCATCACATTACAAAAAAAAAAAGATTTTTTGGAAGACTCTGGAAAGAGTGCAGAGAAGAGCAACAAAGAGATGATTAGGGGACTGGAGGCTAAAATATATAAAGGACAGTTGCTGGAAATTGGTATGTCTGGTCTAGTGAAGAGATGGACCAGGAGTGATATGATAGCAGTGCTCCAATATCTCAGGGGCTGCCCCCCAAAAGAGGGGGGTCAAGCTATTCTCCAAAGCACCAGAAGCCAGGACAAGGAGCAATGGATGGAAACTAATCAAAGAGAGATGCAACTTAGAACTAAGGAGAACTGTCCTCACAGAACCATTAATTGATGGAACGCCTGCAGACGTAGTGGGTGCTCCATCACTGGAAGTTTTTAAGAAGAGTCTGGACAGTCACTTGTCTGAAGTGGTATAGGGTCTCCTGTTTGAGCAGGGGGCTGGACTAGAAGACCTCCAAGGTCCCTTCCAGCTCTGTTCTGATTGATTGTACCTCCAACCCAAGTGGACCACGCAATTCATCTCAGCAGGACATATCCCTTCTGCTTCTCCGTAGCTTCTGGACATCCCTAGAAGTCTCCAAGCAGGGTTTTAAATGTCTCATTTTCTTAATGGGCAATAGCAGCCTGGTGCCCTGCAGGAATTCCAGCTTGTCAGAGTTGATCAGGACATCTCCAAGAGTGAGGCAGCATGTGTAATTCATCAACCTTGTGCATTTTGCCTGATGTTTTCCGCTCATCGGAGCAAAGCTGTTTCCTTCGCAGGCAGTGAAAAGAGGTTGACAAGAAAGAACATCCCTGCCATCAGGGATGGCGGCTAATTAGCTGATGAGATCTCTGGCACCCTGCTTTACATAAATATCCCAACCCAGACATATTCAACGTCTCTCCTTCCCCTTCCAGGTGTGACTCCTACCAGGAGCCAACCGTCAAAGGCAGATTCCATACGGTTAGAATGATGACTTTGCTTGTTCGACAGACGAGAAGGATGCTGAAGTTCACCCCAAGCGGTAAAAGACGCAATTCAGGTTGCCAGACCTGAAGAAGCTGCTCCAAGAAAGGCCAAAAGTAATTCAGGTGTGCTAGAGAAGCCGTGGGGAAGGGTTTTAGAGACAGAGACTGATAAAAAAAAATTGGCAGTTATCCAACTGGATCATCCATGGAAGCAGAATGCTAGACAGGACAGAAGGAGGAGAGAATTGTTATTGGGCTCGAAGAGACCTTGGAGGTCTTCTATTCCAACACCAAGCGCCAAGATTGCTTAAAGAGCAGAAGAAGATTAAGATTAAATCTTAATCCCTTATTTGGCTTTTTGTAGACCTTACCATTGGACAGAAAATTGCCTACCACAATGTCAAAGTTTGCCTTCATCTTGGAAAAACCATCTAGATTTAACAGAATAACAGAGATGGATGGGATCTTTGAGATCACCTAGTCCAACCCCGTGCTCAAGCAGGAAACCCTACACCATTCTGGACAAGTGACTTCATAGAGCAGGGCAGGGCAGGGCAGGGCAGGGCAGGGCAGGGCAGAACAGAACAGAACAGAACAGAACAGAATAGAATAGCAGAGTTGGAAGGGACTTTGGAGGTCTTCTAGCCCAACCCTCTGCTTAGGCAGAAAACCCTATACTACTTCAGACAAATAGTTATCCAATCTCTTCTTAAATACTTCCAGTGTTGGAGTATTTGCAACTTCTGGAGGCGAGTTGTTCCGCTGATTAATTGTTCTGTCAGGAAATTCCTCCTTAGTTCCATTTTGCTTCTCTCCTTGATTAGTTTCTACCCTTTGCTTCTTCTCTTGCCTTGTGGTGCTTTGGATCTGGATTCGACCAGCGTTGTGTGATATGGGCTTCAATACCCATGGCTGGCTGAAGAATTCTGGGAACTGAAATCCACACATCTTCAAGTTATAAATAAATAAGTGAGATCTTAACAATACTACTACTTCATATTATCATGAACAAAAAGGCAAGCTTCAATCAATCAAAATAGAACTGGAAGGGACACTTTGGAGGTCATCTATTCCAACCTCCTGTTCAAGCAGGAGACCCTATACCAAGGATCTTCAAACATGGCAAGTTTAAAACTTGTGGACTTCAACTCCCAGAATTCCTGAGCTAACTTGATTGGAGGAGGAATTCTGGGAGTTGAAATCCACAAGTCTCAAAGCTATCAAATTTGAAGACCCCTGAGCTCGAGCATTTCAGATAAGTGGCTGTCCAATCTCTTCTTAAAAACCTCCAGTGATGGAACACCCACAACTTCTGATGGCAAAGCTGTTCCACTGGTTAACTGTCCTCCCTATTAGGAAATTTCTGCTCAATTCCAGGTTGCTTCTCTCCTTGATTAGTTTCCATCCATTGTTTCTTGTCTAGCCTCCTGGTGTTTTGGAGAATAAGTTGAAAACAAGGATCTCCTGGTCTGGAGGGGGAAATCCATAAATTGCATTCCCTAGAATTCTTTATTTCATTCTCTCCCAAATGCTGAGCCCTTTCAGACTCAAACCATGGAAGATCTGTCATTCTTGGTTTGTATAAAGCAAGACTCTGCAGGGAATCTGAAATGCCAAGTTTAATTTGGAAATTGTGTGGGAGTGGATTGAATAGCTGCAAAAGACAGCAAGTTTTATCCCAAGGTGGCCAATGCAGGATCATTTGGGGGGTGGGGAAGAATGCAGTGTAAGCTTTTGCTGATATTTGACTTAGGAGTTCTTTGAAGTTCCTTCCAAATCAAATCCTATCAAATTTGGGTCTCCAACTTCAATGGACATCATTAACAGAAAAAATGTTTGAAGGGCTGGAGGCTAAAACATATGAAGAATTGTTACAGGAAATGGGTATGTCTTATCTAATCAAAAGAAGAAATAGAGGAGTCATGATAGGGGTGTTCCAGTATTTGAGGGGCTGCCACAAAGATGAGGGGGTCAACCTATTTTCCAAAGCACCAAAAGGCAAGATGAGAAGCAATGGGTGAGAAGCAACCAAGAACTAAGGAGAAATTGCCTAATGGTGAGAGCAATCAACCAATGGAAGAACTTGCCTTTAGAACTTGTGGGTGTTTCATCACTGGAGGCTTTCAAGAAGAGACTGGCCAATGATTTGTCTCAAATGGTATGCAGTCTCCTGGCTCAAGCAAAGGGTTGAGGTCCCTTCCAACTGTATCCTTTTATGTTCTTCAGAGGATAATTAAGACTGCAGAAAAAACAATGGCTACCAACCTGCCTTCCATCAAGGACCTGTACACTGCACAAGTCAAAAAGAGGGCTGTGAAAATATCCAGAGACCCTTCAAATCCTGGACATAAGCTGTTTCAACTCCTTCCCTCAAAATGACGTTATAGAGCACCGCACACCAGAACAACTGGACACAAAGACGGTTTTTTCCCAAACACCATCACTCTGCTAAACAAATAATCCCCTCAACACTGTCCAACTATTTACAAAGTTTGCACTACTACTACTATTAATCTTCTCATCGTTCCTATCACCCATCTCCTTCCACTTGTGACTGTATGACTGTAACTTTGTCGCTTGTATCCTTACGATTTATATGGACTGTTTCCTAGTATGATTTCATTGCTTTTTGTACCCTATGACTATCATTAAGTGTTGCATCTCATGATTCTTGACTCTTGACGAATGTGTCTTTTCTTTTATGGACACGGAGAGCATTTGCACCAAGACAAATTCCTTGTGTGTCCAATCACCCTTGGCCAATAAAGAATTCAATTCAATTCAATTCAATTCAANTTTAAAAAAAAAAAAAAAAAGACCCTTAAAAGGGGATCACAGGAGGCTTACAAGCACAATCCATGCCTTCTGTCACAATATCTCGGCCAAAGAGCTGGCTAAGATTTTCATGGCTGGGAAATCTGCAGAACTGCCCTTGCTGGCCTCACCGTCTTGGTTGTGCAATGCCAACAGCCTTCGTGAGCCAACCACCCACAGCTTCAAAGCCTGCCCATTTTGCAATTAATTTCTTCTTTCTTCTCTGCAGTTCAGGAAACCCAGCCAGTAGTTGTGAGGCCATCTCAGGCCACCTTCTGGACCTTGCTTGCCCTCTGTATCCAACTAAGCTTTTTGTTTGGAGTTGGATGCTGTTAAATCTCAGCTCACAGCCAAGACCCCATCACCCGAAGCGTGATATGCAAACAAAACAGGTACCCTAAACGTCACCAAGGAAGCAAAACCGGTTTTCTCCTGTGTAACCCAAAGCCCAAACTCTAAAAAAACACAGATGTCAGACCTGCCTCCACTTGATCTTTTCAGTAAAAATGATCCTGAACTCCATTTGTTGAGAAAGATATAGTTTCAATCTGAATAGAGCTGGAAGGGACCTTGGAGGTCTTCTAATCCAACCCCTGATTAATTAGGAGACCCTATACTATTTTGGACAAATGGCTGTCCAGTCTCTTCTTGAAAGTCTCCAGTGATGGAGCACCCACAACTTCTGAAGGCAACTTCTCTTCCACCGATTGATTGTCCTCACTCTTAGGAAGTTTCTCCTTAATTCCAGGTTGAATCTCTCCTTGGTTAGTTTCCAATCATTAAGTCTTGTCTTGCCTTCAGGTGCTTTAGAAAATAAGTTAATTTTTATTTTATTTATTTTATTTGTCAAGCAAGTATTAGTCTAAGTATAGAGGTCTAAGTATAAACATGATTATGAATACATGAAATGGATATGAATAAAAAGAAACATTAGGACAGGGACAGTAGGCATGTTGGTGGGCTTATGCACGCCCCCCTCTTAGGAAAAGGGTGAGGTCCATAGTAGATAGTCTAAGGTTAAAGTTTTTGGGATTTGGGGAAGAAACCACAGAGTCAGGTAGAGGATTCCAGACATTGATCACTCTGCTGCTGAAGTCATATTCCCTGCAATCAAGTTTGGAATGGTTTACCTTGAGTTTGTATCTATTGTGTGCTTGTGTACTGTTGAGGTTGACGCTGAAGTAGTCATTGATGGGTAGGACATTGTAGCAGATAATTTTATGTACGACACTTATGTCAGACCAAAGGCGGCATAGTTCTAAGTTGTCTAGGTCCAAAATTTCAAGTCTGGTGGCATAAGGTATTCTGCTATAAGTAGAGGAGTGGAGAACTCTTCTCGTGAAATATTTCTGGACTTTCTCGATAGTATTAATATCCAATATGTAGTGCAGGTTCCAGACTGATGAGCTGTATTCAAGTATTGGTCTAGCAAATGTTTTGTATGCTCTAGTTAGTAGTGAGGTATTACCGGAGAAAAAGCTACGCAGGATTAGGTTAACAACTCTTCATGCCTTTTTGGCTATGTAGGTACAGTGGCCCCTCAAATATTGTAAGTTTGCTATCATGTCATTCCTAATCCTTCTTTTCTCTAAATTAGGCAAAGCCAAATCCTGCAACCATTCTTCGTATGTTTTTGTCTCCACGTTTTTAATCATCTTAGTTGCTCTTCTTTGCACTTTTCCCAAAGTCTCAACATCTTTTTTGTAAAGTGGTGACAAAAACTGGATGCTGTATTCCAGGTGTGGCCTTTACTAAGGATTTATAAAGCGGTCCCAATACTTCATCTGATTTTTGATTCTATGCCTCTGTTTATGCACCAAGGATTGTATTAGCATTTTTGGCTGCTGCTGCACACGGCTGGCACATGTTTAAGGGATCATTCACTAGGACTCCAAGGTCCCTCTCCCAGTCATGGCTTTTTTGAGCCAGGTTTCACCTAATCTGCACTTGCATCTTGGTGTAAAAGCTTGCTTGCTTTACTTGTTTCACTTCTAATGTACTGGAAGTCAAGTGAATTACAGTAGTGCAAAGGCAAAACTAAGGGTTTGCACGCCAAATTTTCCTCCGTTAACTTCGTTCCCTTAGTCCCTTCCCATTGCTTGTGTCTTATTGTCTGATCAATTTTAAAAGAGATGTTTTGGAAGCAGTCATCTTTTTCCAGAGTCATCGTAACTTGAACAATCACTAAGCAAACTGTTGTAAGTCAAAAACTCCCTGCATTTGCAGAATCCGTTCCACATCTTTATTTTTTTTTAAATTTGTCAAACATGTACAAGACAACAAGTATAGATATGAACATAAACATGAACAAAGGACATAAAAACAGATAAATGGGGACAGTAAGACCAGGGACGGCTGGTGCCCTTATGCATGCCCCCTTTAAGGAGCTTTTAGGAATGGGGTGAGGTCCACGGCAGATAGGTTGAGGTTGAGGCTGTGAGGAGTTGAGGCTTTAAAGCCCCCTGTTCCACTGCACCAACGGATGCAAAGAGGATGTAAAA
>BHFT01010215.1:0-27024 GCA_004320025.1 Laticauda laticaudata
GCTCAAAACTTTTTGAGCGGATGAAATAGCAGTAGACGGATGTTTTACAGATAGAGCGTATGAAACACATATGCAGTGAGTTCACAACGGATGCATCGCATTTTCCAACAGATGGCAAGCTTTTTGGCTGTTTTACATCCTCTTTGCATCCGTTGGTTCAGTGTGACATGGGCTTAAAGAAAGAGAGGAACTGGATGACAAGGATGTAAAGATTAAACAGTTCTTATTTAACTAATAGTGTATTTGGTAATGGTTTATATTTTAAACAGATCCTTTTTTTCAAAATCAAGGTTGCATTATCTCTTCCATTTTGCAGTTTTGGCCAAATGGAAAAAAATATTAGATCCCAAAGCAAAACTTAAAATAAACCTTCATACAAATTTCTGTTAGAAATTGGCCTATCATTTCCCATTTATACTAATGCACCATTTCAGTCCTTCCCTTTCAAATTTGATTTAAGCTTCTATTCTCTACATCATCTTTTTTATCCAAGACTTCAGAAAGAATGCTCTCCAATGAGTCCTGAATGAATGGAAGATTGCTAGTAAAGGGTCATTCTAAAATATGGACATTTGGTATACTTGCACAATTTCCTACAGATGCAATTTTGAAATGTTTTCAGCTGTTTCAGGCTAGAGGTTGGTCAGGTTATACAAAATTGGCTGTGCCAGCACTTCTCAGGAACAATTAGATGTTGGTTTGTATTTACTGGAACCATAATTAGAATTGAGTTGTAAAGAACTGGAAAGAGGGGAGAGGAAGAAGGGAAAATATCTTCTTCTATACACATTTCTTTCATTTTTAATAAAATGATGATGATGATGATGATGATGATGATGATGATGATATCCTATGGCAATATCTGTAACACCATCAAACATCCACATTTGCCTGTCCCAGGTCCTTGGTAAAGCCCATGTCACACTGCACCAACGAATGCAAAGAGGATGTAAAACAGACAAAAAAGCTTGCCATCCATGGGAAAAGGCGATGCATGCCTTGTGTACTCACTGCATACGTCTTTCATACGCTCTATCCGTAAAACATCCGTCTACTGCTATTTCATCCACTTCAGAAAAGTTTTGAGCTGCACAAAACTATTTATGAGACTGGAATGAAACTCTTCCTGCCGGCTGCCGGCATTAATCTACATCCCGAACACATACGGGCAACAAAACGTTCTAACGTCCGTTAGTCATCCGTTACACGTCGGCATGTACCTCTCCGCCTCCTCTGGCCATCGCGCAACTCACATCGCCTCCAGGGAAAGCAGAAAAAGGGAGAAGTCAAAAGTACTGCGAGGTATGTCCCACAACAGCGTAAGTACCGGACATAGAAACGGAGAAGCGAATGAGCAGTCGGATATACAGCATTAAAATGGACAAACATTCATATATGGATGAGTATCTCAGATATTTAGGATTGGTAGCGAGAAGATGCCAAGATTATGTGGAAGGACACCTAAGAGAGGAAAACGACATTATTTCCCTATAAAAAGGGGAGGCTAAATCACCTGATCTCACAATCAGTCCAGCAGACCGTGGTGTGCAGACCTCTTCAAGCCTTGCTCTTGCCTTCTCACATCATCCATTGATCTCCACATGGACTATGCGCACATCCTTTTTGGTAGCCGGCCAATCATTCAACACAAGAACCAGCCCTCTTCAAGACTGTTTCATCTTTTCTACGCAGAAGGGAAGAAGGAGAGCCCAAGAGTGCTGGGTTCGAAGATGGATTGGGGAGAGAGTGGAGTTTGGACTCTATGACAAGCTTGATGGTGGGAGAGTGAGAGTGAATGAGACCCTCGTGTATCAGCCAGACTTCATGAGGATCACTCCCAGCCATGTTTGATGAAATTGTGAGCATATGAGACGACCGGTTGACCAGAGAAGCGTGAGAACTTACCAATCGCCAGCCTGGAACTCTCGGACTAAGGTGATCGTGATATTGCCGCAGGCCATCGCGACTGGGCTCTTGGAAGACATACAGAAACATGCGTATTGCCTGGAGGGTGCCACTACAACACCATCAGCATTGTCGTCAGAGAAGTGTGCAGGCCATCATCGAAGAATACGTGGAGGAGCTCCTCCAGTGGTCCCACCACTGAGAAGGCTGGAGGAAATTTGCAGAAGAGTGGTATAGACGAGGTCGAACTTTCCCCCCACACTGTTGGAGGCATAGATGGAAGACACGTGGCCTGTAAACTCCACCCAACTCAGGGTCCAATTATTTCAACTACAAGGCTTCTGTCAGATCATCTCTTTGCCATGGTTGATGCTGACTACAAAAGTTCATGTACCATCGATGCCTTCAGGCAAACGGGTTCAGCTTTCAGATGCATCAAACACCGCACTAGCCGACGTATACCGTAGGACGGCGACCGGACTCCGATATCTTCGAGTGATCACTCAAGGAATGATGCTGGAATGCGCGAACCTAAGTCATTGGCTTTTCCCACGGAATGCCAGAGCCCCTTACCCAATGACACACATCAGAGATGTGCCCAGACATTCCATCAATGGGGTGATGGACGCTTTCGTCCTAGAAACGAACGTTACCTCATGAAGCCCTACATCAAAGTAGCTACCATCACTCCTTGAAGAGAGGATCTTCAACTACAGGCTGTCCAGGGTCATAGTGGAGTCCAGAGGGAGGTCGAGTTGAGGAGAAGGCCGTTTTGGACATCCAGGCCAACAGGTTCCAGATACTTTCTCACCCACCATGTTAGAATTGCCGCAGGACTCGTGTGAGAGCATTTCGTGGAAGGCTTTGCTGCACACGATTGAAGATCAACATAGACAGGACACGTACGCTGGCTACTGCACGTGTTGACAGAACAGGCTTTGTGGACCGTCAACAAGGGAATGGGACATGAAAGCCTGGTGAAATGGAAGCAAGGACAAAACCTATGATAGACAACTTGGGATTGATGAGTTGCAACGGCGCCACACAGAGCTTCTAGTGGAAGGGGAAGACAGCACAACTCCTGAATACACCTGTGCATACTCCCCAGCTTGCCGAGCACGGTGGCAGTTGGGTAGACGAAGTAGTGGTAGATTCTTAATGATGCATCTTCTTGATGCCTGTATTTCGAACATCACACTGGATGACACTTGTGCCCATGTAGTGCTTTGAGTGGCCCTACAATGAACCAGGAGGCAAAATTGGACAAGAGATTTTTGTTATGTTTGAATGTCGCTTGGATCAAGTGATTAAATTGTACTTTCCTAATATATAAGGGCTAATTATCGTGGCAGCTGTGGGGACGTGGACCATAAGCAATCCATCAATGCTTACACTGGGGAATGGTGTCGGGGGATTATTCAGCTATGATCGACACCGTACTCCTTAACTATCCCACCAGCTCTATGTCCTTACACATCCCAACGCTATCTTACCGCATGCGCCAACAGCATGCAAAGATTGAACCCTTTTCGAAAGCGCGTTTTCCCCAGACACAAGTATTGAGTGTGATTAGATAAAACAAAAAATGAACCATAATGTGTGTGAAGCAAACGAGTAACCTTTATAATAACACATACTGTTAGAGACCTTTACTTAAAAAAAGAATGATCCTAATGTAAAGGTCTGTACAGAAAAGCATTAAAGCGCAACACTGGAACAGACTCAGTCTCTTGTCTGACTTCTTTCCTCAGTTCAACTCTCTGACGGCGTGCCCATGTTACTCAGATGTATAGAGGGCAGGGACTTGGGAGGTTGCTGATGTTGCTAGGGAATGACTGGTTTGTAGACGGCACTTGGGGGTGCGCATGGGCGATCCGAGAGCTAACAACTACAGGAGATGCGTGTGGTGTGCAAAGAAAGCTCTGCAAGAGCTGACTCAGTCCCCTGAGGCTGAGAGGCATTCCTTATAGACCTGAGGATGGTGGGGCCGCAAGACGTTAATGACAGTTGTTCTGAGGAAGGGCTTGCTGTGCAGCGGACTCTTGTGTCGTGGCGGAGATGCAGGAGGAGTGTTAGTGGGGGCTTCCTTTGGATCATTGCAGTGTTGGGTCACTCGGTTTGGCGTCTGTGCATATTTTGGTATCCGAGGACACTGGGTTCTGGACTGGTAACGGTTGTGCCCATCTGCTGAGGAAGGTCTGGTATGATAAGGCTTGGTTTGGCGAGAGGCGCTCACTTGAAATCAGTGGAAGCTGTTACATCACCATGGTGGATGAGGAGAGCTGATCTGCTAGGCAGCACGGTTTCAGCTGGCGCCGGAGCGTGGTGCAGAAGAGCTTTGATCCTCTCCCTCATTCCACCTGGGTACTTGGGGCCCCTCGTGACATGCTCCATGAGGGGTCTTGGCTTCACGTGAATCTGAGGAAGGCGCTTGCAGTTAGAGCGATGGTATGTCACAGTGGAGCCAGCGTGGGCGAGAGGAGATCTGTGCTGGCTTGATTGTGTCCCTAATCTCCAGAGGACAGTGTCGCGCTGTGCGCCTTCCAGTCTGCCGCTCTTGCTCTTTCTGTGAGTGTGTGGAGCTGGGGGTGGAGTGGTTTGGTCTCTGGTGTGCTGCCTTCTTGCTGTGCTCCATGCCTGCGACACGGGGATCCCACATCCTCTGGCACAAGGGTGGCAATGTCGGCGGGTGTCTCTTGTCAATAGGAAGCCGCTCAAGACACTGCCCTGGACATGGAGCTGTCTCCTGGTTGGAAAAGAGGAGTGACTCTCTGTGGGCTGTCTGAGGCAGAGGGTTGACGAGGGGCCTGTTTCCTTGGTGGCCGATTCCACCCTCGGCAGGGAAGCTCTCCTGGGCCAATGACAAAAGGTCTCTGGTCATAAGTATATGATCTTAGAAGACGTAGCGGTCTGCACCGGATTTCTTCAGGTGCAACTTGCCATAAGACAGTGGATCGCAAGAGTAGACTTCCACAATCGAAGTAGGGTACATCTGAAAGTGTGAGCCTCGCAGGCTCTTTCCATCTTCTCGTTTCCACGCTGCTAGCTCATCTGACTTGGTAGTCCGGAGTTGATAGAGCCTGCGAGTCGTGGCCCTTTCCTTCCATATGTGTATGCGCGATTCTCAGCCGTCAGACAGCCTTCCAGCATCCTCTCCTCATGGTCTGCTTCTGGCACTGCTGAATCTTTTCTGTTTCCTCTCTTCCCTTCTTCCTTTGCCTGCCTCTTCGCTCCCTCAGGACAGTGGTTCAGGGCTTCAAGCAGCTAGGTTGCTCTTTGAGGCCTTGGGGCTGGTCCTATCATTCAGCAGCAAGCACAACCACTCAACGGAGCTGCAGCGAGATTAGCAACTTTCAAGCACCAGCAAGTACCAGCAGCAGCACCTCAGCAGGAGAAGCAGCACGCAAGCGGCATGACGAACGCCACCATGCAGCACCATGCAGGTAGAAGCAACAGCAGGCCATGGCAGGAAGAAGAACTATAGCAGCACCACAACACTAGGTATCCACCACGCAGCAGCAGAAGCACCTACGGCAGCTTCAGAGTCAGCACCAAGGGGGTGGTGATGGTGGTTTCTGTCATCTATTGCCTAGTGGCTTGGCGAGTCAGACAGGCTTCCTCTTCTCCAGCCAATGTGATTTGTCTCAAAATGGTCTCTGGCAGCAGTTCTCTGAATGGCGATGACCTATTTACGGTTGCGACCTGCATCAATTTTATATCTCAGAGCTTATGCAATTCATCTCCCTGCATGCACAGTGAATGCTTTGCATCCGTTATGCATGTTATATAGGCGTCCGTGATCATCTGATCCTTCGCTAAGCGGCCGCTTCGCTGTTCTTCCCATCGGAAAGCCCTGCGGATGTGTCATTCCTCTTCCTCTGCTTCCATCCACTAGGCTTCCTACGAACATCCACATTTACTTATCCCGCGTTACATCTCGGGTTCCGTCGTCTTCTTTGTGTTGTTGTCCGCTCTGTTTATGCAAAATTTGGGGGCACTTTTGATGAGCGGATAACAACGGATTGGAAAATTTGCTCGTGGCCGCTGTGTTCTTCATACGTTTTGCATCCGTCGGCCAATGTGACCTAGCCTTTGCAGACAGAGTGAGAGGGGATCTTGTGAGTCCTTAGTGGAAAAACCATGCTTAAATTATGGCCAGCAAGTGTGCTAGCATCAAGCAAAAAAGCTGAATGCAATCCTAAGTTGTATTTAAAGCAGTGGATTACAATCAAGAAGCAAGGGAAGTACTAATACCTCTATCAACGCTTAGTAAGAACCACACCTAGAATACTGCATCACGTTTTGTTCACGCACATTATAAAAAGTCGAATGTTGAGACTCTAGAAAAAGGGCAGAGAAGAGCTAGCCAGGATGATTAGGGACTGGAGACTAAACATATGAAGAACGGTTACAGGAACTGGGCAAGATGCTAGACTTAGTGAGAGAAGGACCAGGGGAGACATGAGAGCAGTCCTTCACAATATTTGAGAGGCTGCCCACAGGGAGGAAAAGGGTCAAGCTAATTTTCTAAAGTATCTGTAGGGCCAAGCACAAGGAATAATGGATGGAAACTGAACAAGGAGATATTTAACCTGGAAATAAGGAGAAACTTTCTGACAGTGAGAACAATCAGCCAATGGAATAGCTTGCCCTTGGAAGTTGTGGGAGAGCTATCACTTGAGACTTTCAAGAAGAGATTGGACTGCCATTTGTCAGAAATGGTATAGCATCTCCAGCTTGGGTGTGGGGGGGGTTGGACTAGATGACCTAGAAGGTCCCTTCCAACTCTGATTATCTGTTATCTGACTCGATAGGTAGACAAAAATGCCAAACCCCCGTCTGAACATCTGGCTTACTGTACGATGAATAATAATAATGAAATGTGGAAAAAACTATGTGAAAATAAGTTACTGATGCTTATGTCAGTGCTTTGCTCAGTCAAAATTTGTCTTTTGATTAGGGTTTTTTTAACACCTAAAATGAAAGCCTGCTACCTTCATAAGGACACTCCTTTATTTATGGCTTCTTGTGATGATTGTTGGAGATTGGGAGTTTTCATTTCTTTCTTGCTAAATTTTCTACTTAATCTTGCAAAGTCAATGGGGTAATTCTGAATGGATGGGTAGGAAGAGCTGAAAATCAACAGAATGGGAGATGTTTGAAATGGATGTTTTTTCTATGGGTCCTACCATGCACATTTTTAAAGTTCTTCACATATTGGTTCTGATGAAGGATCATCTGATTCTTAAGACTGTATTCCAGGCTGGTTTGGGGATGACAGGATGCTGGAGATTCTGGCTAGCCTAGGAACTAATTAAGAAATGAATCTGGTCAAGCAGGATAATAAACCTGCTGGAAATTGTTGCTTTAGCTATTGACTATATTTGCTGCCCTAATAATTGATGACTCTCAATTGCACCATTATGATTATGTGCCATCAAGTTGTTTTCAACTCCTGGTGACCACAATGATAGTTTTTCTCCATGATGATCTGTCTTAACCTGCTCTTTCAGGTCTTCCAATAGCACCCTCATCTTCACAACATCTGAATCTTCTCTTTCCTTTCACTTTCCCCAGCATAAGAACCTTGCCAAGAAATATAGGTCTTTATAAATTATACCCAAATCAGACTGAAAGCATAAATGGATAAAATAAAAATAAAACATATTAATATATATCAATAAGAATAAACTGAAGGAACATTATTTCAGTTATCCAAAGTCTAATTCCAGAGGAAGCAACCCAATTCTCAAAGCCTGCTGTAATAGCTAGTTTTGAACCTCTTTTTGAAAATTAATAGAGTAGGAATCATTTTGATTGGGGGAATAAAAGGAGAAGCAATGGAGAAGGGCTTCCTTCTGGGAACTCTATAGGGACACTACATGAGCAAGGGTGCATGAAAGGAACCTGTTATATGTGGTCTTATTGGATAGATATAATACATTGGGAGTAGATGAGCTTATAAATCCGTAGATCCTGAATCATGAAAGGATTTAAGGGCAAGGCTGAAATTTTTACTTAAACCCCTTAAATCCATCAGTATAGTTCTGCCACCAGTATAGTTCTCTAAGTAGCAATATGGGCAACTCAAGATGTGCCTATTCAAAGATGCACCATTCAGGATCAGTTGTAGCTCTGTGAAGTATGCTTCAGTAGTCCTAGTGCAGGGGTCTATGACAATTCACAACGGCCAGCTCATAATGGCCAACTCAGCATGGTTAATTTGTCATAGCCAACTTGCTATGGCCAACTCGCTGCAGGGCAACTCACCATAGACAACTCACCTGAGGACAACTTTCTGTGGGACAATAGTTACATTAGTATTAAAGAAATAGTGGAATAGAAGCATTAAAGAAAGGATACAAAAGGAGGGACAGAATGAAATGTGAACTGTAAAAATTAAAATATTTGTTTAATTTATTCTAAATAATTAAATAGAATTGTTAAATTGTCCTTCAGTGACTTGCCCCATGGTGAGGTGGTGTGCAAGTTGTTCTGCAATGAGTTGGCCTTGGTGAGTTGGCCGTGGCAAGTTGTCCCATTCTGAAGTGAGACTACATGTGCAGAAACCATTCCCCTTTCGGAGAGATTATCATTAGAAGTTCCAGGCTGGATCTGTGCAAAGGTCCTCCTAAACAAAGTTGCCACTCTTGAACAATGGTTGGCAATATCAAGGAGAGAAAAGGGGATAAAGAAAGTGAGTGACAGTTCTATCTTGATTTCCCAGAAAATCTTCAGCTGCGGGGTTTTAAGGAAAGGAATCTTGACACATTTTCTCTGTTTTTGTATGTTCTCTGATCTTTCTAAATTCTGTCTCTTTTGAACAGGAACATCTGAAAACTGTGATGAATAACACAGATGAGTCCTTCATAGTTTGGGCATTTTCCTGTTGCTCTCTTTCATTAAAAGGTTAGTTTTCATTCCAAGGAGTACATAATCCTTTTATTGGATTGTCTGGTGATGACAAGCCAGAAAATTAAAATAGAGAGAGAGAGAAGGTCGGTGTCTTTTCAGTGTTGTCTTCTGTTCCCTCTAGCTATGCTGGGATAGGGAACGATGCTGGCTGGGATCAGCAATATTTGGTCAGGGTTGGAGAAATGGGAGTTGCAGGAAGAAAGGGAACCAGTGCAAATTAAAGTTAGGTGTGTAGTGTATGTGTGTGTGTGTATTCACAAGTGCACATGAGAGAGAGAGAGAGAAAGAGAGAGAGAGAGAGAGAGAGAGAGAGAGAATAGGGCTTAGAATATCATCAGTTTTCATATTGTCCTATTCTACAGTATGCAATTCGATTCGATTCGATTCTAGGCCATGCCATTCTATTTGAATTTCAGGGTCCTGTCTATCATTCATGGTGGACTTATAAAAATGCTAAAAATGTTCTATTGTGTTCTGGTCTGGTCTGGTCTGGTCTAGTCACCATCTTACCCATTCATGGTAATTGCTTCCCATATATAAATAAGGTTGCAATGTTATGAAAACATGTCTGTATTTTCCAGGTGCAGGGTCCATGAAATATCACACCTTCCTGAAGAAAATGGGTATAGCTCTGAAATACCTCAAAGGAGACCTCTGATTCAATTGACACGAATTAAAGCTGTCAAGAACCATCTTCAAGGAGATTTGGCTGAATTAATGGTTGAAAGGGTTAAGTAGGTTATGAGAATAGACTTAATTGACATTGGGCTTGACATATTTACCTGGCTCAAAAGAATGGGTTCTAGTATGTTTTGTGAAGCCAGTTTCTCCAGAGCACTTTCCCTCTCATCTAATTTCTTAATTACTTGTTTCTATTTACACTTGGATGAGAGAGTTAAGAGAAAATTAAGTCACTTTTCTGATTGCAAGGAACAGATGCAAAGTCCCACACAAATGGAGCCATTGTAGAAATGAGGATTTTTTTTCTTTTTGCTTATTTTATGTTTTCATCCCATATCTCAGGGTCATTGAGAAAAAAAGAAACAGGGTGGCAACCTTCACTCACTCTATCTATGGTGACTTTAACTAGTAAACAAGATAAGAAATTAATCAGGCAAGCTCACAAGAATCTAAAAAAATCTGGCAATTAATCTTTCTTGGAAAAAAAAGTTATAAAATAGAAATAAAATAAATCCAAGGCCGTGAGTTTGAAGAGCAAGTCCTACATATAAAATCAATGTTTAAACTTTGGGGAGATATTTTGCCCTTTGTAACATGTTGCTTGGCCTTTTTCTTAGGGTAGAAAGTCCTATTTCCATCTGTCCCTTGTTTTTGCAGTAATAATATCATCAATTTTTCTCTTGCATTTTTTTTGTTCTTTCTCAGACTGGGAGAATGACTGTGGGGGCTTACACAATAAAAAAAAAAAAGCAATACCAAACCAGTCCTCAACACTCTCCAAATCATTAAATAATACAATTATTAAACCACAACAACATAATCTGCAGGAGAGCATCATACATTTCCTAGACATGTAATTATATAATAGGATTTCCAATAACATCAGTGGATTTCCCAGGCTAGATGTAAAAACCACGTCTTCAATTTTTTTTCAGAAGATCACAGGGTTGGGGCCAATCTCACTTCAGGGGGAATGAAATTGTAAAGGGCAGTGTGGCCAAAACGACTCTCCTCCTGGGTTTCATCAGATGACAGCTCTTTTGTAGACAAGACCTACAACATCTATCTGCTGGACTAATAGGACAGATAGATGTAATTGGGATGAGGCGGTCTCTCAAATTATCCCAGCCCCATGCCATGTTGTACAAATATAGCCATTATGTACCATCTTCTAAAAATCTGGATTTCTTATTTATCATAAGGCTCTGAAGTTTTTTTGATTCTTTATGTTGAACCCAATGCCAGCTTAATTCCTCTAGTTCTAAGTTCTTGCATAAAAATGTATTTCTTGTAATCTGCACTATTAATTCATTGTCAGTTGGGTTTTTCCTGAGGAAGGTGATATATGCTTAATTTCTCTTAAGATTTCAATATTGTACAATTACTTGGCAAGGTCATACTTAATACATTAGGGATGTCATGGAGAAATATCCCCCCCTCCCCCCCGGTGGAATGCACAGTGCCAGTAAGACATAATCTTTCTAAAATAATGATTAATGTAAGACTCTTAATGCACTTCTAGTGGTTTTTAGTTAAGCATTCCAGATTAAACTACATTTTTCAATGGATTATTTCTTGAGAACTAGAAGAAGAAAGGTTTAGAATTGAAATAATATTTTTATTTCATATTTAATTTATATTTAATTTCATTTTAATTTATATTTTAAAACAAATATTCAGTTGTTTTAGGACCCTTCATTAAAAATAAAATCATCCTCTTATCAAAAGATTCAGTCAGAGAATTATTTCTCTATTTTATAAAATTGTTATTGAAAATTTTGTTATCCAAGATTCAATTAATAACTTGCACGATTCATTAAGCATGAATCAGATATCTGTATTTTTTTTAAAAAAAGTCTGCTCTGGTTTTGCCTAAGCCTGTGAAAAATATACTTTTGCATATGTAACTAATGCTTTTGAGTGTTGAAATACATTTCCCCTTTGGTCTCGTTTTCTTCTTTATTTAAACAAGTCCTTACTATACATTTCAAATGTAAAATGATCAATCATACAGATAGCTGTCATTAATTTTTGAGTAACCTTTTCCCCAGTCCTTGGAAATCTCAAACTTTATTGCAGAATAATTAATTACAGTGACATATTTTAGTGGGTATTTTGCTGCTATATACATTGAGTGCATGCCTGCAATGCAGTGATATCCTAATGTTTTGATTAGTTAAAACTTTTCAGTTACAGAAAACAGTTCTTCTATATAGAATATTTGTTCCCTAAAAACATTCTTTGAAATAAAAAAAGATAATTATTTCTTTTCAGCATATTCACAGCTGAATGTGTTTTCTCACTTGTACTTTTAGAAAACGGAAAACGAAAAACTATCAGAGTGAAATACAACAGAACATTATTTGCTTTGGGATAATAGTATGACTGCAGTTCTGTTTACCAAAAAAGATAGCATTGTACTGATGCAAAAAAAAACAACACTCTTTTTTTATAGACACTATAAAATCTTACATTACTCCGTTCTAAATTGAATCATTTAGGGAACCTGTTAGTGCTAGATCACACCAGTTTTCAGCAAAAATGTAAGCTTGGGAATATCTCTGGGTACTATTAGGGAAAACAATAAAATGTACTGTTGTAAGTTCAGTGAAGGTTTCAATGACTTTATTCTCATAAGCTAAAGAAGACAATCAGTATGATAATTATGGTGTGTTAATTACTCTCTCCTTTCAACGAAAGTGCAAATGATATATAGCAGGAAATTAACAGCAGTTACTACTCAATATTGCATGACTTTTGCATTAAGCATGATATAAGAAGTTGTTAAAATAAAAGAAAATGTAGTAAGGATAATAAAAGCCCTTAATGTTTGGGTCTGATGGTTGATGAGCTCATTAGGAAAGAAAATCCTAAGGACAGACTGGATGAGACATAGTTATGATATAGGATGCAATGCTGGTGAGTACACACAAGTATTGCATGAGCAGAACAAAGCATAGGAATCCATTTTACGTGGAGGTAGCGCTATATCCATGCTGGAAGAATCCATTTGTGAAATGATGGAGGAAAACATTTTTGTTCACAAAAATGTAGAAATACAGGTAATCTTCAATTTACAGCTATTTGTTTGGTGACTGTTTGAGATCACACAATGGTGCTGAAAAAAGGGACTTATGATCCTTTTTCACACTCATGACCACTGCAGCATCCTGTGATCATGTGATCAAAATTTGGACACTTGGCAACTGGTTCATATTTATGAAAGTTGCAGTGCCCAGAGTCATGTGATCACCTCACCACTTGTGACCTCCTGACAAGCAAAGTCAATGGAGAAGTTAAATTCACTCAACAAGTGTATTACTAACTTAACAACTGCAGTGATTCACTTAACGGCTGTGACAAGAAAGATCTAAAATGGGCAAAACTCACTTAACTACTATCTTGCTTAGCAATTTTGGGCTCAGTTATGTTCATAAGTCAAGAACTGTCTGTAGAAATGAAGTAGTCAGTTGTTCTCCATCTTCCCAACTACCTAAGCTTGGGTAAGGTAGAGAACCAGACATGAGTCTGTTGGCCCAATCCTCTCTGTTGCCTCTTCATTACCTTTCTTCACAGCCTTTGTCATGCTCCTGTTGGAATCTGATTCTGAGGGAGAGGTCAAGCAGCTGACAGGGAGTGGGAGTGTGGCTCCGGTGGCTGTGGAAGAAACTGGGGAAGGGCACAGTCAGCTGGGCATTCAGAGGAAGACCCAGGCCCAGCCCCTCTTCATCCTAGGGCACACAGGGAGGAACGGATAAGGGAGCAACACGAATTATGTGAGTTACGGGGGAGAAAAGGGCCCTGATTCCCTTCATTAGCTGCAGCTGGGAAAAAAGGATTTATAAAGGGCATTTGCGCACAGCACCTTGCTGGAAGCAAAGTGTGCATTATCTTTGTTTGTCAAGGCTATCTGGGTTTATGCGTCCTCCCAACTGTGTGTGTTTTGTTATCCTTTGAAGTCTGCAATTCCTTTTCCTGCTCTATCCCATTAATTGCTGCAGTGTGGTTTGTGTTGATTTTTATTTATAATGTATGTGTACTTCGGGTTTGGACTGAATTTCTTCTCTTTTAAGACTGTTCTTGGGACAGTTTTTTCTCCAGCTGAAGATAACTAGATATTGGGGGTCAAGTTGGAGATATTAAAGGGACTTTACCTACTTTTGTGACTTTGTTGCTTTTGTGCCATGCCCTGGGTCATCACAGCCTTTCACTTGATGGAAGCAGTGGTGGTATGCTACCGGTTCAGCCCGATTCAGGTGAACCTGAAGTAAAAATCACTACCTATTTGGCTGAACCAATAGTGAAAAAAAACTTAGTAAAAGATCAGCTGAGAGGAAGGAAAAAAACCTTGAATGATCAGTGGAGAGGATGAAAGACTGAAAAGCACATGGGAAGGTGGGAGGGTCACTCCTAACTTTTTTTTTTCTTCATCCTCTCAGTTGATTGGCTTGTTAGGTGTACGTGAATTAGGAGTGTACACACGTGCGTGCAATAGGGATGAACACGCACACATGATCACCTACTGAACCGGTAGCAATCAAGGTAGGATCCCACTACTGGATGGAAGAATGATCTTTGCATCCTTTATCTACTCTGCAATATGTTCATAGGTTAGGAAGCATTAAGGAAAGCCAGTTTCTAGAAATTGGCAAATGAATATGTTACCTGTCAATTTTGCATGTGTTTTGTCTTGTCCCCCATCAATAAGAAAGACATAAAATCTGTAATACCTTGACACATTTTCTCCATAAAATACACATTTCATTTCATTGCATGGATGTTGATACTGAAAACTCACTCCTGACAGTATACATGGAATCCAAACATCAAAACAAACAGGCAAATACAAATACAGATGAACACTTACACACTCAACACCTGAAACCCCCCCCCCCCAATTTCCCAGTCATATAAAACAAGCTTATTCAGCTGGGCTAAGGCTAATAAGAAGGTGTCCAGCACATCCTTAGGACAAAATATTTCATAATATGAAGGTCACAACAGAGGAGGATTGACTACAGGCTCATGTGTACATGTAGAGATAGAAGTTCTGTCCTAGGCTTAGAAAACATAAAACACAATCTTAGTTACAGCAAAATCTTTTATTTCAATGGCTGTGAATTATGTTCATTCACAGCCTGCAAGGCTTCACAAACACTCTTTAAGGGAAATGTTTATAAATACCCATCTTATCACACTTAGAATGCTGCCAGAAAACAAACTGCCAAATGCAAGGCACATCCAAACTTGACACAGAGTCAAACAGAACTTTCAAAGCTTGAATCAACCAGATGAACTAATTGCTTCCTGCAAAAGCTCATGTCCCTTTTGCTCCTCTTTTATGTCCTATGGGAGAGGTCAATCATCTCCGAGCTGTGGCCTTACTCCTGAGTCACCCTGCTTTCCCAATTTTTCTTGTCTTCTGGTAGCCCTGCGCATGCACAGGCTGGGAACTGGTTCCAGAAACTCCCCCATCTCACTGCTGTCTGAGTCTGAAGGCAGCTGATGACTGCCAGCCTGCCCTGGCCCCATCCCTGCTTCCGATGAAGAGTTCTCATCTCAGACCTCAGCCTCCAAGACTGGCCCAGGTTCCATGAAGACAATTAACACCTGGACAATTCTAGTGATTAGATACACAAGTGAAGTGATGAATTGGGTCACCTCAAACAATGGACCACATACCATAGTTAGCTATGGCAAAAAGATCACACAAAAAATGGATGAGAAAGTTATAATAGTGCATTGGAATACCTTCAAGAAATGCCACTTACCTGCAACAAGAACTGATGGGACCACAAAATAACCAAAGCAATAGAAAATGAAGAAGCTAAGCACTCTAAGCAGACTTTAGAATTAAAACAGAGAAGCACCTACCACATAACACCCCAGACTTAACATCTGTTGACAAACAAAACAAAAAAGCCTAGATCAGGAGTGTCAAACTGGATTTCTTCCAGGGCCAGATTAGCATTGTACTTCTCCTCCATAGGCTGGCCTGGTGCGGAGACAGGGAGATGGGATGGACACCTCCTGCTGTCCAAAATGGAGCACAGGAGAAAGAGTGTCCCCCTGTGGCCCATTCTTGGCCTGGATGGCTTCCTGCAGAACCGTGCCAGCTAAAACAGGCCCTGGGGTTTGTACACTGTTTTGTGTGGCAGGATGCTGCAGGAGGCCATCCAGGCCAAATATGGGCCATAGGCAGGTGCATGCGGTCCCCCCAATGCCCCATTTTGGCTGCCTGAGGCACCTTGGGATGGTCCTTTGCTATTTTCAGGCCAGCCCCACAGGCCAGATTTAAGCACGCAAGGGCCAGATTTGGCCTGCAGGCCTTGAGTTTGACACCCCTGGTCTAGAAAGTAGACATTGCAGTACCTGGAGACAACAGAATAGAAGAGAAAGAACTGGAGAAAATCACAAAATGCAAAGATCTGCAAAAACAGATAGCATAATTGTGACAAAAAAAGAAAGCAAAGATAGTACTGTTGCTAATAAACACCTTGAGTGCAATTCCAACCTTTTTTTGATTATCATTAGCATTGATATAATCACCATTAGTCAATTTCAAAAGACAGTTTTAGTTGGAATAGTTTTCCATAGCTTTAGTAGCATCAAATAACACCTCCTTATCCCAGGTCCTTGAGAAGGATGATTGTTGATCAAAAATGCCAAGTTCAGTCTAAACATCTGACTGATTGTGCCAGATGTGTGATCAATTATACACTGCATCAAAGCCCAATATTAAACAATGCTTTAAAGCTGTAACAGGAAAAGTGACCTTTGCTAGTATTATAAGATACTATCTCATTCAACTGATGAATCAGAAAAGACTAGGAACCAGTTGTTGTTATTTTTTTCCTTTTCACTGAAGTGATAATTTGATAGGCTAAAGGATTGAAGTAGCTTAGTTAAAATTTCATTCAGAGCTAGCAACTTTGAAGCACTTATTTGCAAGCAAAATAATTTAAAGCAGCTGAAGGTATTCTCAAGTCATCAGAAGTCAGTACCCAGATGGTTACTAATAGGCCCTTGTCCTCAGGATTACCCTGATGCTTAGGCTCCAAGCTTTTAACACAAAAAGTTTCCCCTAAGCTTGTAATGAAATATAAATGGATTTTCTGTTCTTTCCCTTGTATTCTTGGGTGATGCTGCTTCATTCCTTTTTTAAACACCTCCTGTAGTGATACTACAAATTGTATGGTTGATTTATTGTAACATTTTTTTAAAGTGAAAAGAAAGAGTATCTGTAAAATTAAGCAAATCTGTAATGCTTAAATAGTAAATTATATTGCAACACATAGTACAGTACAGCCAGTGAATATATATTTCTACAAAAAACAGAGTCATGTGTTTCATAACAGCAAATACAGATTTTAATTCAGTTACTATGGCTCCTTGAAGTGTGATTGAGTGTATGCTATGAAATGGTTTATTATATGATTCTTCCACTTTCTGGTTTGCAGTCATTTAAACAAGATTGCAACAAACTAAGCTATCATTAAACAAGCAAACAAATGTTTCTTTGAATTAGCCATTTTTCTAATGAAAATAATGTCACCAAGATGCCAGCCACCTCTTCTTCTTGGTTGCATGATTTTTATAACAGGCTATAAGAGAAGAGAATAAAAAATTGTCCACATACTGTAAGTCAAGCACTATGAAAATTATTTCACTTGGGGGAATTCATGATGCATATCAACATATTTTAAACTCTGCACACCTTGTTCTGAGCTCAGTAGCATAAATTATAGCTATGTGTGAAGTAACTTAAGTAAGTCAGTTAACTGAAAATATGAAAAGAGCTGTGACATGAGGTTGGCCTTGACCAAAAGAGGATTGACCACAACTGCAGAAGACCCATCTTTCAGAAAGCTTGCATCAGCATTCAGCAAACAAATACCCAGTTCTCTTTTGATCAAACAGATCTACCATGGGGTCTAAAGTGGCATTTTGGAATTACTTTTTTTCACTTGTTTTATACTGAGTGTCTTATTCGCCAACTCTTACCACTGAAGGGAAGTTGGACAGTAAAAAAACTTATTTCCTTCCCAAAGTTACAACCACACTTTATCTCATTTAGAAGAAGACCACTTAGGTGACCAATTTTTATTCTTCTGAACTTCATGGCTAATTATTACAGATGATGTTGCTGATGATGTAGTTGTTGATGATGATGATGAGGAGGAGGAGGAGGATGATATAAAATTTCTATAAAAACTCTTTTAAGGTGCAGTTATTATACTTATACCCAAACAAGTACTTACGTACTTACTGTATACATTTGACACTATTATTAAGACTTATAGCACATTAGTTAGAGGTGAGAGAAGCCAAATAAACAGAGAGAGAGATATTCAAATAGATATACTTGAAAATGTTAGGATAAAAAAAAAAGGAAAAAATATTTCTACTGTTTCTATACAGCAGACTATAATCTGATCCCTAAGGTATTGCTGCTCTGGTTTTGAATTTTTTGGGCCTGTATATTTGTCTATGAAGAATATATGGTCATATTTTTCCCATGTAGACTTTCCTTCTATTACAATATCAAACTAATAAACAATGCACATACTCTTTATTATTATAATTTATAAATATAGAGAGATATAAAGAACCAGTAGTTAGGCTGCTACACTAGGAATTGGGAGATCCAATTTCTAATCAATCCTTATTCATGAAAGTTGACAAAATGACTTTGATCAGTCACACTCTTTCAATCACAGACTAGGAAATAAAGAAGCAAAACCATATTTCTATCTATCTATCTGTCTGTCTATCTATCTTATCTATCTATCTATCACCACTATCATTCTCTATCCCTCCACAATAAATAGTGGACTCAGATAGTAGACTATGGATTAAGGAGACCATGATTTTCAAGGAAAAAGCCTTCATTCTGTGCTGGATAAATTAATAATAATATCTACCCAGATTTAATAACCACAATTATAATTATTTTTTCCAATATGTATAGTCTCCTAAACATCATACTGAACACTTTGAAAGTAACAAAAATGTTGATATTTTTTGGATATTGTTGATATTAACGGATAAAAGAGAGATAATAAAAAATAATAGAATTCATAGGCAAACAATGTTAGCAAAATTACTTAAATGGGGCAAATACTTTGTAATATTATGCTCCATTAAAAAAAAATTCAGAGGATATAATTATATTTATCATTTCAAAAGACCACAAGCATATATTCATTCTGCAGTACTCATTTTCATATTTATTAATTTGACTTGAAAAGTACAGTGTTAGTGACCCATAGCACTGTATTTATTCATCTGATACAATGCTTTGGTCACCAACACTATTATGCATTCTGGGACGCCATTCTAATATTAAGGCTAAAATGATAGAGAAGCTTCTCCAATGAGATGCAAAGGTTCCTGTCAATAATTCTGTGGTTGGTGAAGTTTTTAAAGCAAACTATTCCAGGCAGAGATTATGTTTGTCTGTTTATTTACTTTTTCTTTAATTTCATGCTGCCCATTCCTGAATGCTCTGGGTAGCTTACAACCAAAATCCTTTCATTTCATGGATGAAAAAGATCCTCAAAAATAATACATATAACCACATATAATATAAACAAAACAATACCAACCCACACACACACACACTTCATTAATGTATATAGTACTTTGGTATACTGCATTGTCCTGTATTCTTTAGATGAAAAACATAGATGTACATGATAAAAGGGAGGAAAGTTTTTCATTTGTCATTTGTGTCTCACCTCCAAATCTGGGAAATCCTTGCATATAAATAGCAATAGCAATAGCACTTAGACTTACATACCGTTTCATAATGTTTTACAGCCCTCTCTAAGCAGTTTACAGAGTCAGTATATTTTCCCCAATAATCTGGGTCCTCATTTTACCAACCATGGAAGGATGGAAGGCTGAGTCAAACTTGAACCAGTGAGACCTGAAGGCTAAAATGCTGACAGCCCATGATCAGCAGAAGTAGCCTGCTATACTCCATTCTAATCACTGCACCACCACTGTTAAAGAATGCAAAGTCAGAATATAGCCTAGCAAATGCCCATTGGATTCTAATGGAAATGTTTTTTTTTCTCTCTGGAAGAAGAGAGGAGACCAGGATATTATGAAGTAGGCTAGGGTGGACAGAAGACCTGCATATACACTAATTGAGAAACATTAATTACTCATAGCTTCAACATATTGAATAATCAACTTGGGCTGTGAGTCCTAACCTGTGAGACTGGCTCCAACAGATCCCAGGAACCACATTTCAACCCTGTCTAGAAGAGTGCAATTGTTAGGAACAGCTAAGATACCATGCAGAACCCTCAAACTCCCAGTAGAGGATCTGAGTTTGGCAAAGAAACATACTAACCATAAGGGTTATTTATTTATATACACATATATGCACACCACACCCATATCAGTACTCCCACACCACCACACAGCTTATCTCATGGCCCAATTTTCACTGTAGTTTGTTAGAGAAAAGACAATTAGTCCTTGACTGTATGTCCTTTTCATTGCAGTGTTATGTTATTTATACCTTAATGGTATTATACCTTAACACCCCCCCCTCCCTCCATCCATCCCTCCCTCCGTCCCTCCCTCTGTCCCTCCCTCCCTCTTCTTCTCCCTCCCTCTCCCTCTCCTCCTCCCTACTCCCCTTCCCTCTCCCCTTTCCCTCCCCCTTCCCCCTGTGTATTCCCGTGGATTAACAAGCCCAGAAAAACAGTCACTCGCTATTTTTACTAGTGAGTGACTGTTTTTCTGAATTTGTTTATCCACAGGAATTTTTAATCTTCTTGCAATGGGTTGGCATTGATACTGAACATAATCTTTATGATTAAACATCAGCTTGGACTTTGTACTCTATTCATTAAAGTTGAACAAGTGTTTACTTAAGCCTTCTTCACTTAGAGTTACTAAAAGCATATCAGAGATGTTAGATATTTTCCTAGTAATTCTCATTCCAAGTACTGTTTCTTTCAATGTAACATTTCTCAGGGTATGTTGTACATTGACACAAAATAAATCAGGTGACATTTCAAATTCTTTCCCAAAGTTGAACCGCTAAGTTGCTTTCTAAAGCACCAAAAAAGCAAGATGAGAAACAATTGATGAAAACTAACCAAGGAGATAAGCAACCTAGAACTAAGAAGAAATATCCTAATGGTGAGAGCAATCAACCAATGGAACAACTTGCCTTGTGGGTGCTCCATCACTGGAGGCTTTCAAAAAGAAACTGGACAATTATTTATCTGAAATGTCATAGGACCTCCTCAAGCAGGACTAGAAGACAATTATTCAATAGTTCAATCATTCTTGAGCATTGCATTTTTGAGATGGAATGTAAACTGATCTTTTCCAGTTCTCTAATTGTCTCTGTTTTCCACACTGCTTAGAAACTGTGAGCAGCTTTTTAACACCATCGGCATACAAGTTTTTCAACACTTCTGTTGCCATAACATCAACTGCTTCATCTTTGATGGAGGCCAAATTTTATAATGCCCATTTAGCCACATTTTCCAAAATGTCTGGCTCTAGCTAAGTAATTATCTCTTATGAATCAGAAATATTGCAGTTTTTTTAAAAAAATATTCTTCCTGTATTCACATCATCTCTTCTCTCTTCTTTTTCTCCATTAGAGTTTAGCTTCTTTTGTTGTACTTATCTTCACACAAAAAGTTTCCCTTTTGATTTCTATAATTTGCACACACACAAATCCTCTTTTCTTTCTCCTTTGATTGTTGACCACAATATCTTTGCAGTGCTCATTTAAATATATTTCCTTTTCTTGTCTTGCTATCCTCTGAAATCTGAGTTTTAGTTGAGTACATTTTCCATTGCTAGCATTTGTTTGTGCTTTTTTTCTACCATTTTCAGTGTACTGGTAGACAATCAATTCACTCAGCTTGCTTTTTAGAACATGAAATGTTTTATCTTGCTGAATCTTTAACAATAACCACAATGTTGGGTCCAGAGTACTTTGCAAACTTTCTTTATAAAACAGAGGATTTTTTTTTTTAATCTTTACCACATGATCATAAGAAATGATGCTAAGATTGTATCTCATTGGGTTGATAGTTTTCTGTGCTTTCTTAAATTTAAATTGGAATTTTGCACAACATTTCAAGCTCTGGGCTTGAGGTTTTAGTTTGGTTGACTGCAAGTGGTCGTCCATTTCTGCTTGTAAACATATATATATTAGACAACACATAGTAACAGTAAGGACCTTCAAATTTCTAGGTTCTATAATATCTCAAGACTTAGAATGGACATCTCATATCAAATACATCATCAAAACAGCACAACAAAGAATGTTCTTCCAGTGCCAACTCAGAAAGCTCAGGCTGCCCAAAGAGCTGCTGATTCAATTCTACAGAAGAATTATTGAGTCTGTCATCTGCACCTCTTTAACTGTCTGGACTGGCACTGCAACCAATCAAGACAAGCACAAACTCCAATGGATAATTAGAACTGCAGAAAAAACAATTGCTGCCAGCCTGCTTTCTACTGAGGACCTACATACTGCATGCGACAAAAAAAGGGCTGTGAAAATATCTACAGACCCCTGGACACAAACAATTTCAATGTCTACCCTCAAAACGATGCTATAGGGCATTGCATATCAGAACAATTAGACACAAGGACAGTTTTTCCCCCATGCCATCACTCTGCTAAACAACTAATTCCCATAACACTGTCAAACTATCTAGAAAGGCAGTATTACCATCATTATTCTCATCTTCCCTATTACTTATCTCCTTATCTTCTTATGATTATAACTTTGTTGCTTGCATCTTAAAATTTATACTATTTATTTCGTATCCTAGTATGATTTATGTTGATTGCTTATATCCTTATATGCTTATATGCTTATATTATATTATACATGATTATCACTGTCATATTTAATGTTTTATAATGATTGTATTTTTACAATGACTATGATAGTGATCTATCACTATTGTTGTATGTACGCTGAGAGCTTATGCACCATAGACAAATTCCTTGTGTGTCTAATCACACGTGGCCAATAAAGAATTCTATTCTATTCTATAAAATCAATTTGATTTTGATGTTGCCCATTTGGCAATGCCTATAAGTTGTATTTCAGGTGGTTGAAAAAAAAGATTATTTGCTATAATGCCATACTCACTGAAGTTTAAATTCAGCTCCTGTGATTCAGGGTGGTTCTTTTTTAGTTCTGTGAGTAAGTTTTTGTTAAAACTCTTTAGGTGTCCTGGGGTATAAGTAATAATGGCTATTGTTGTCTCTTTCTGTTTTCCTTTAAACTGGAATTCACAATGTGATTCACAACCATGGTCTAATATGCAATCAGTTCTAAATAAATTGTTTTTCTTTCCTACTTCCCACTTCATTCCTTCCTATGTTTTCACATAATACTTCAGAGTCGAAATTTTTGCATAGCTGTATTTTAGTTTCTTTTTTGGGTTACATTTGGATGTATTTTGGATGTATTTTGCTCTGTGTTTATTTCCTAGTCATCACATATTTTAGTTAAAATGGCAAGAGAAAAAATTAATGAGGGTTATAGGTACACAAGAGGTTCTCCAAATATGTACAGTTCAAAGAAAAGATTCTACTAGACTTAACCAGAAGTCAGGAATGCAAATTGACACAGAAGTTAGTATCTCTATGTACAGTGAACCAGCAGCACTCAGTGAAAAAGGACAAAGGGTGCAGGCAAAACACACACACACACACACACACACACACACACACACACATCTTGTAATGCAGCACCTGAGCTGAATAGAAATCCAAACTCATCTACAGATGAAATTGCTTCTCAGCCTTGTTGTTCATTGACTAATATCTGCCCAGAGAAAGAATAGAACCCAGAAATCTGAGAGGAAGAATGAGCAAAATAAAATTAGAATGTTTAAAATGTGGCCCGTGGGTTCACTGCTCCATATTGCTTAATCAGCACAGATGATGATGATGTTTTCCATTCATGTCCAACTTTGGGCAATTCTATGGGCCAGGTCTCTTCACATCTTGCAATCTTTCAGTACTTCTTTGAGTTGTTCTATGCTCTGGCTGGTGTCAGCTTTGATGGTGTCCAGTCATTGTGTTCATTGGGTGGCCTGGTTTCTTTTTACCATTAACTCTTCCAAAGATAATTGCTTTCACCACTGAATTCTACTGCATGACATGGCCGAAAAAGTGAGACACAGTTTCATGATTTTGCAGCATAACTGACTGGGGCTAATTCTAATCTCCAGGTCAAGAGACGATGAGTAGCCCATAAATCTTAACTGCACAAAGGAAGACTCATATATCTCAATTCTGTCAAATTAAGATCTCATAAGTGATTGAATCTTGAGTAAATAGATATCATTACTTGTCCAACTTCACATCACTCCTATGTCACACATTTAGAAGGAACAGCCAATGAAGAAGAAGAAGAACTTTATTGTAATTGTACAAGTACAGCGAAACTGTGGATGCACCCCAGCAACTGTTCGCAATACAATAAAACCAGAGCACTTAAAGATGAAGATAAAAAAAATAGAGTACCTGTATCCCCATTTGCAATTAGAGAGTACAATATCTATGAATATATACAAAATATACACCCAACACTGACTGTGACACTTTGCCGAGTGTAATACACAAGAGATGGATTGTACTGTAATATGTTATTATACATCTGAATGAGGTATTGCGATTTCATATTTTTTCAAATCTTAATAAGGTAGTAACTATATGTATTAAACATTCTCTCATCTTATCACAACCAAAACTCCCTTTAATGGCTTATATTATATAAGAAAACTAATACAACAAATCTCTAAACATTAGCTCATACCACCAAGATTCAACATAACTCTTCCTACGATGTGGTCCTAGTCCATGATTATTATTTAACAATTTTATTGTTGTTTAAACAAAGCAGGGCATGCTATGCTCAATTTTATCCTTTCTTTGTGTGTAGTCTTGGAAAACTATCTCTGGAAAATAACAAAATATGTAGAAGAAAAACTTCCTTGTTATCAGGATCTAATTTCATTGCATCCATTTAAAAAAGAGAGAGAGAACATCCCCACCAGGGAATTGTGGGCCTTAGTATGAGCAAAGACCTATTTGAATCTCTGCTTTCAAAAAAAAAAAACACTTAATGGGATCTCTACATCAGACTAATACAAAATATTTGATGAAATGCACAAACCTATTTGTTTTAGAGCAAATGTCTCCTTTTCCTCTGTAAATGCACTATTAATAATGCATCTGGCTCTTTTAGCTGCTGTGTATAATATAGATTATATCACAGGTCTAAATGCAATAGACATGCACATTGTACTCCTCAACACATCTGAAAAGATTGTTTCTTATTTTCCTCCCACCCTCCAATGAAGAGGAAATCGTTAGTTTTTTGAAGATTCATTGATCACAAGGACATCCCATCAAAGCAATGTATAAAATGGAGGTTATGATGTTGTTCTCTCTTTTTAGCAAAGCACTTTTCTCACAAAAGTCCAATCACATATGCCATTATTTCTGATGGCTGTGGTCTTGATTGCATCCAATGTTTTCAACGCCAGCAGGGAATCAGATAACTGAAAGAGTTTCTTTAGCCCCTGAGCAAAACAAAAGCTCAGCCACAAAAGCTGCAAGTCAAATACTTCAACAAAGGTCTAAAGTCCAATAATACAAGAGAAGAAAACTACTTCATATCAGTTCAACATAAGTTATATTTTGTATAGTGTTCAAGCTAAAATATTATCCTTGCTTAAGGAAAGACAGTTTAGAAGCCAGGTGTTCTGGGTTTTAACTGCATGCACACACACAGAGAGAGAGAGAGAGACAACTATCTGATTGTGAACTCAAGCTATTTAGTAAAATTGTAAATCTGTCACCAAAATAACAGTGCAAACTCAATATTTTTTTCCCCGGAAAGCAGGCAAATTAATCTCTCTGGAGTTTAGCAAAACTTCAGAGAGATGAATACCAGATTCAGAAAAATCCAAGAAGAGTTCATTTCTAGTCAAACGGCCCCAAATAATCCTACAATCACATGAAGGATGAGCCATAGATAAAAAAATTCAAACATCATTTGATACCAAAAAACAGTTATGAAAGCCATCACTTTTATGTAGCTGAGGTTATCTGCTTGCCTAATTGACTGTTTCTTTCTTTCAAAAAGAAGACTTGAATTTGCTTTACATTTTCTCTTAATTTACAATTTATTTTGCCTTTTCATTTATATCTAGGTTTTGTCATCTTCACCATCTTTCATTCTTTTGTACTTGTCTGTTTCTGTTGTTTGTTGTTAATGTTTCTGTTTTACTTTTGAAACATCCAGATTCATTAGGATGTGAGGGAGGCAGCTCAGAGGATTGTGGGGATAAAATATATACCACTTTGAACTTCCAAAGAAAAGGGAAGAATGAATGCAAAAAATAAATATTAATTATTCTACTTGAAGTCTCCAGAAAAAAAACTTCAGTGGATTGATTTTGAAAGATAGCTTCTTTTTTTTTTTTTATCCCAGAACTCGAAATTCTTAGGTTTTACTTAGAAATCTGGAATGATTNTCTTTTTTTTTTTTTATCCCAGAACTCGAAATTCTTAGGTTTTACTTAGAAATCTGGAATGATTGTGTGTGAGGGAAAACACAATCTGTCTGACTCCTTTCCTGTTTCCACAAGACCACAAGTCACTTCGACTTAAAAATATGTCAAGGAATATCATGATTACAGCAGATATTTTAGAGACCTATCTTTTCCAGTGAGTAGAATGCTTGCCACAACTTAATCTAGTTTCATATGAAGTAACATTCCTGATTCTTTGTTCTCCTTCCTCCAAGCCAAACTGACATGTGTTGCAGTCATTCTACAAGCAAAGAAACTGAGTTATTGAGCCTTGATCTAAGATAAAAGAAATTGCAAGGTCATTTCTCTCTGGAACCTGGAACAGAAGTTCCTCAGTTGTTACTTTTGCTATCATTATCTCCTTTTGTGAAATTATAAATTGAAGATTATGTGAGAAGCTCTAAAATGAAAGAGACAGAAAAGGCATTGCTGTATTTGGCCAAAAATGATACTTGAGGAGTTCAATTGCATTCATTTAAGGCTAGGTCCCACTGGCCGACAGACACAAAATATATGCAAAAAGGACACAGCAGACGAGCAAAATTTTGGGGATGGCTCCATCCATTGTCATCCACTCCAAAAAGTGGTGAAAATTTGCATAAACAGAATGGAAAAGAACGGACGGGGGTAGTATGTAGCGAGGATGTTAAGTGGATGTTCATAGGAAGCCTAACGGATGACAGCAGATGGAAATGGACGACACATCCGAAGGAGTTCCGGGGGAGAATTGCAAAGCAGACGCATAGCGGAAGGAGTGGATGCATAGCGGATGACGCGGATTCATCACGGAAGGCTAGAGGAAGCAAAGCGGATGCCATGTGGATGGATATCAGATACAAAGCGTTCACTGCGCATGCGGGGAGTATGAATTGTGTCAGCTCCGCAGATATAAAAGGATGCAGCTCGCACGCAG